>VWZD01005277.1:195140-211489 GCA_013396695.1 Sakesphorus luctuosus
CCCCTTCTTTTCATCCTTTAGGTGGAAGAGCCTGTTCTTAACCTGCTGGGGCATTTCTGTTTCCATGCCATTGAGCCACGGGCCAGGAATCTCAGCTTGATTTCCAGCCTCCAACCCAAGCCCTACGGGCACATGGTTTGAGCTTCGTACTGGCAGAATTAAGTTCTATGTCCTTGCCTTGCTGGGGTTGTTCCTCCCCAGTAGGACCAGCACAGTTAAAGGTGGCCCAGGGTGGTTTTCAGGGATCTCTAACCAGCCCTGGCTGCTTTCCAGCTTGTGCTATGGCACATCAGGCTCCAAAGTGGGGTTTTCCATAGGACAAGGTGTTCCTTACACCTGGCATCCTTGAGGTGTGGCTGCCACCAGAGGGAAAGAAGGTGTCATGGCTCCTCCCAAGTGAGGGATGCCCTTCCACATGGGGAAAGCTGTTTTAAGGGAATTGGAAAAATTACATCCAGCAGACACTCCCTCTTCAGCTTCAAGGTGAAAACAGGGTTGATCTGGATTTGTCAGCTGTCCAGTCAAACTTGGCCCAGGAAACTTGGTCCTGCATGGACAACATTATTTGCAAGTTATTATTTTACTGGCTTGTGGCTGAAAAATCAGGGATATCTATCCCAAATTGGCCATTTTCTCCAAAGTTTCAATGTGTTCATTTGCCTCATCCCTGGAAGTGTTCAAGGCCAGGCTGGATGGGGCTTTGGACAACCTGGTCTAGTAAGATCATCCCTTCCCATGGCAGTGGGAGCAGAATTAGATGGTCTTTAACTCAAATCATTCTGACAGACTCTGACTTTCCAAATGAGGCACAGTGCCCTCTTGCAGCAGCACTGTTCCAGCACCACGTTGGTGGGCTCGTTTATCCCATCAAGTAGTAAACCACGTGTGAACAGGCACTGGCCTGTGCATTTTTCACTCCCATTTGTCCAAGAGAATTCCCTCTAAAATCTGGCTCCTAGGTATGATGCAGGTTCACAGCGGAGCAGCCTGCTCACTTTAGTACTTAGGAAACAGACAAACTCACTGGGAATATACCCACAGAACTAGGCAGGAGTTAGGTTTTCCAAGCTTCAGTCCAGACCAGAAATTTTTCTTTAAATTTGTAACTTTGCGAAATTTTGGTCAGCTATGCAAAATATGGTTGATGACAAATAATTTGGGTTTTTCCTTTAATAGATGATATTTTAATTACTGGTTGGTTTTTGTTGGTTGGGGTTTTTTGGTTTTTTTTGTTGTTTGTTTGTTTGTTTGGGTTTTTTTGTTTTGGGGGTTTTTTTTGGTTTTTTTGGTTTTTTTTTTTTAAATTTAACCCACACACACTTCCTAAATGGGATTGTGGTGTTTTTGCTTTTCCCAGGCTGAATGTTGGTTTTTTTATCCCCTCTTCTTTCCACAGAACCTTGTTTAGACTCATGGGAAGATAAGCTCACAGAATCCTAAGCTGGTTGGGCTGGAAGACACCTGAAAGACCATCTCCTTCCACCCCCTGCCATGGGCAATGACACCTTCCACTGTTCCAGGTTACTCCAAGCCCTGTCCATCCTGCCTGTGTGCCAGTCCACAGTGCTGCCCACCCTGCTTTGCCCCTGGCAGGTCATAGAGCCACCCACAGGGTCAATGCTTGGAATCTAGTGGTTTTCCCACTAGTTTTCATTCCCCTGGAGACCTTTATCTCATCCTACAAGAAAGACAGACAGCAATTTTGTATGAGTGCTTGTAGGAATGACTTTCCAGTGCCAGAGGGCAGGGTTAGATGGAATACTGGGAAGGAATTCCTGCCTGGGAGGGTGGTGATGTCCTGGCACAGGTTGGGCACAGCAGCTGTGGCTGCCCCATCCCTGGGACTGTTCAAGGCCAGGTTGGTTGCGTGTGATATAACAGAAAAATTTAAATGCCAAACCTGGAAAACCCCTCTAAGTGTGACAAACTACACTTGTACCTCTCCAAAAAGCTATATTTAAACTAACAGAGAGAAAACCAGGGCAGGAAAAACCCTTTGCCATGGATGCTGGTGGAGAGCTGAACCACCCCAGTGTCCATCCTGCCCAGAGCATCCTATGGATCAAATTGAAAGGTTCTCCCCTGTTTTCTAGCCCTTGCAAAATCCAGGAGAAAACCAGTTTGTTCAACCCATAAGCAAAGATCTTTTGTGTTTTGTTTAGTTTTGTTTTCTCTTAAAGGTAAGAAAAACTGTTTTAAAGGGTTGTTTAATTTGACTATACTTGTTTTACTTATTTTTTCCAAGACAGCAGCGAGGACAAGGGTTTTGCATTTTCAAACCAATTTTAGATTGTTTCAAAATACTATTTAGAAATTCAAATATCACATTTAAATTAACTTATAATGACGTCTTACCCCAAAATTTTTAAAGCATTTTGTTTCTAGATAAAATGTGTTTAATTTGATGTTATGTAGTAAATGTTATTTAGCAAATTTTTTCACCTTTTGACACAGGAATTATTTTTCCTTTTTTTCTCCAGCTTTCATTCACCTCTGACATGCTCCATAGCTTCTTAAGAGCTAAGTTTGATTTAAAATTTGCTGTTTAAAGTAAAGAAAGGAAACAGTAATTCAAGCTGACTACTAAAAATAAACTTAAAAACCCCTAATTTATTGCATTATCCAAAGTCAGTAGTTCTAGTGCCTCAGAGAAGTCTCATGAATGTGCCTGAAAACCCTGGGAAGGTAAGGATGGTCCCAACAGGCATCCCAAGGTCTCTCTGCTCCTGCTCTCACGCTCAGGGACAGCTGCAAAGAAGTCACTGATGAATACAGACAAAAAGAAATCCAAACCAAACAAAACCTGAACCCCTTGCCCCAAGAGGGGGATAAGAAATGATGTATTGACTATGAATTTCATTTATCTTCCCACCTTCCCTGTTTTGAGCAGTGGCAGCGGCGCCGCTCGTGGTGCCTGTACACATATTAGCCCATGTATTTCCCATCCTACTTATCCCCTGGAATTTATTCTAAAGCTCGCTTTTGGAAACCCATAAGTAGGACATAATTCGGAGGATTTGATATTCTGGTCAATGTTTTGTCGAGTAGTTATTCTGCAAGCCTTGGTATTGTGGAGAAAAATATCCTCAAATACTCATATATAAAATGCAGTACATAAATAAATATATATATAATTTTACTTAAATTATGTTGCATTATAGTGTTTAATTATAATATACAAAATCAGTCCTACGAATTGCAGACATGCAGAAGCACAGAGGACATTTGGCTTGCCTATGCTGGGCAAGTATTTTGAACCTATTTTACCCTAAAATAAATAGGTGCAAATGTGTTCCCTTGTTTGAGGCAGCTCTTTGAGCTCATAACAGGCAGTCAGTCATGTCTGTGACACCCAGAACTGTCAGAAATGTTGCCAGTTAGAAACTTTTTTATTATAGATAATAATTTCAATCCCTTTATTGAGATCACACACTCATCCCGTCACCTGCTGCAGCTGATGGAACATGAGAATTCCTCTGTATCTTGTGTTAAAATCCAATATATTACTATTAAAAGTCATAAAAAATATTCATATATGAGCTTTTTGAAAACAATTGGATAATTTTCTCTAATTTTGAGGGTAATAGAAGGAAAAAGGTGACAGCTATTTCCTAGTTCTCCATGTCCCATCACTCCCATCTGCCTTTTGAAAGGAAGAGAAGAGGAAAAAAAATTAGATAATAAGACTTTTCATAATTTTTAAATTTTTGTTTCCCATTTTAATTAAAAATACAGGAGGGAAGCATTACTGCTTTCTTAGGCTAAAGAGAAAGTGGCTCAAATTCTACCAAAGTCATGACACTGCTTGAGAATTGTTCGAAGAGAATTGGTAAAAAAATTAACCAAAAAACACCCTTTCCCCTTGACAGTGAATACATAATTAAAGAAAAAACCCCAAAACTACGAACCACACACCAACAGAAAAAGACAACCCCAAACCTCTAAGGTGTCTTAATAACATATATTATTTTAGGGAAAGTATTTAATTGGATTTTTATGGGGTATAAGTGTATTTTATATGGGATATCAAATGAATTTGCTTCAAATGCAGTTTTGTCTTTGCTGTTATAATTTCAATTTCTTTGTTTAAAAAAAAAATAACAAAAAGAAGTCAGAATTTTGCTCTTTAAATCCTTATCCCCTCATCAGAGAAGAAGGTAAGGATTTAATTGTTGCTAATTTTGTTAATCCCCTGATCAAGCCACCATTGATCCCAACCCTTCCCATCCACATCTCCAAGATGTAACCTCATCCCAGGAATGCAAGTTTACTCCCTGATTGCACAGAGGAAGGATTGTGTGGGCTACGGACCCACAAAACTTGCTCAAAGACAGGAAAGTGGAAAAAAGGGCTAAGAGTTAAAAAATTAACCTTCTCTGCCCCCAGGGAGATCTTTTTTCCCAGGGATTAGCCTTGATGCTGCAACCTGGTGCCGCAATGCAAAGAGGGACACCGAAACTCCACCTGCATCACAATGTTTCCCCCTAAGCCGCTGGGTTTAAGGCTGGATCTCTATAGTATATGAGAAAAGGCTTTTTCTGTTGATTTTTTTTATTATTATTTCTTTTTCCTTTTGTTTTTCCCAGTTCACTCCCTGTCACTAAAGCAAAACACGTGTGCGCATCCCTGCCTTTTAGAGAACATGGGTTACTTCCCCCTTCTCCTCCCTGCCCCCCCAAAATTCAAGGAGAACATACAGTTCATGAAAATTTAATGCCATATGTAACAAAGCAAAATGAATATTTAATTGGGGCTTTTATGTGAAACCAGATAACAAAACCAGTTACACACAGAGGGGGAAAAAAATAATAATAAAATTAAGCCACTCTAATGTTTGATAAAAACTGGTACTGAAGCAGTTAAGCTATTGGCAACAAGCGGCTCCTAATAAACACTCAGCTAATTCTGTAGGAAAAGCACTAATTAGAAAAGCAATAATAATCGGTGTAATTGCTCTAAATTACCCTCCTCACAGAGAAGTGTGTTTGGATACTGCAACGCAGCTGCTCCTGCTCCATCCAGGCGCTCGCAGCTAAGGATGCTCTGCTTTTCTCTGCTGCCCTCTCCAGGTCCAGAAAGGTGGAAGAGCTGTCACCTCTCATATCCCGGGGAAAGACAGGGATATCCCGCATGCTGGGCGCCCTTGGGTGTCCCAGCTTGCTCTGTTGGCATCACCTGGATGTCACTGGCTCCAGAAAATACAGCATGGGGCTCCAGAGCCGGGATTAGGGTGGATGAGGAGATAAAAGGAAGGTTGGGAGGTCCCTCTGGATGTCCAGCTGCTTATTATGTGCCCAAATAGAAGAAAAAGATCTTAGTGGTTTGGGCACATTGGGAAGCTCAGGGTTTCATAGGTATTGCCTGTAGTGTGGTAGGCCTTGGAGCAAGAGCTGGATCCTCCTTGGGGGTCACTTTCTGCCCACATCACATTGACAGGGGGACCCCACAAGCATGCAGAAGCTCTTAGATACCAAAACACAGCAGATAGCCCAGAGCTCAACTCCCAGAGCAGAAACAGGAATTCTGACTCCTCTCCAATGCATGGGGTGCCTGGAGCAGAGGTCCATGGAGACCTCATGTCCTCGCGGTGTATTCAGCAGGCACGTGCTGACTGACCAACCTGGTTTAGTAGGTGACATCCTTGCCCATGGCAGGCAAGGGGGTTGGCACTAGATGACCTGAGATTATCTCAAGTGGTTAAAACTTGGTTGTAATAATACCCAGGTCATGGGTTCAGTCCCCTGTGTGGGCCATTGACTTGTGTTGGACTTGATGATCCTTGTGAGTCCCTTCCAACTCAACATCTGTGATTCTGATTCTGACCTTTAAGGTCCCTCCCAACCTAAACCCGTGCTTGATCACTGAATTAGCACTTTCTGTAAAAGGGATTCCCACCAGTTTATTTTAAAACTAACAGTCAGGAAGATGAAGACACTTTGCTTGCTGTGTTTGTCATTGTTCAGCTTGCAGTTAGATTTTGGACATCAGGGGCCCCCAAATGTCCCCCCATGCTGTACACAGAGCATGGAAATTATTGGTGCAAGGATGCTCTCTTGTGTGATACTTTTGACTACTAGCCAACTGAACAGAATAACAAAGTTCCACTGACTGCATATCTGCACCAGCCAGTAAGGTTGCACTGGCATTTTCAGAGCAGTAAATTACCTCCATGTGCAGTAAAGCTCAGAGGGACTGGAGATGACCATTGCACAGCTGAGGCTTTAGCCCAATGCACTGGTTTCCTCCCACTGCAATGATGAGATCTTTTTCCTCCAAAAAAAGGGAGACAAATTAGTTGCAGACCAAGAAACCCTGCAGTTAGTTACTAACCTATATACCTACACAAGTCAAAACCATTTTTTACTTGCTGCTTTGGTGACCCAGATGAAGAAAATTATTCCCATGAGCATCCTATGGTGCTTTCTCCCTGGTCTCACCAGCTTCAGTAACGCAGATTAATTTAATCCAACAACACTTCAACTGCAACCCAACAACATGCAACTATTAGCTAATAAAATAGAAATATTCACCTGTTTGAGCAGTCTGTGACCTTCAGCTGGGATCTTTGCCTTCCTTGGTGCAAGGTTGGAGACTGTGATGCCATTACTGTGTGACAACAGCACAGCTTCCAGACAGGGTTACCCAAAACCAGCCCAAATTCAAGACTCTTGTGCACCAACATCAAGCTGGCCAGAACCTGGAAAACAGGCCTGAAAAGTTATTTTTGACTGGCTGTTATCTGAATATGCATTTTGCACTACTAAAAGCCATACTTCCTGCTGCACTGTCATGGACAAATCTGCTTATGTTGCAAAGGCCTTCCTGGAAGCAGAATTTCGCTCTTTTGTCAAATTTTTGACATTGCTGTAGTTAATGTTTGTAGCAGTTTTCCCAAATACATCTGCATCAGCTCTGTGTGGTGGAATAGGTTGCCCAGAAAAGCTGTGGCTGCCCCTGGATCCCTGGAAGTGTTCCAAGCCAGGTTGGACCAGGACGTGGGAGAAACCTGGTCTAGTGGAAGGTGTCCCTGCCCATAGCAGGGCCTTGAATGAGTTGATTTAAAAGACCCTTCCAAACCAAACCATTTTGCAATTCCATGATACAAAGTCCTTGATACATAAAAAGGTGGGTGGACATCCTCTGGGCTGAGGTTTCCCAGGCAGGAGGCAGGAAGGGTCCGGCAAAGCCCTTGACAAGTCATCTAAAATCATCATTGACTTTACCTTTGAACTTTGAATCTACAGACGTCAGACCACTAGGACAACTACAAAATCTTCTCCAAAACTGGCATGGTATTTTGATTCATTTCTCTCCCAGCGTCTCCAACTGCCATAGAAGTGATTATCTTTTTTTTTTTTTCCTTTTAATTTAATTTCACTGCTCTTGATGGAATCATTATAGAGGAAATTATTCCAGCAACAAGGTCAATAGGTCAGGGCCTGTCCCCAAACTTCCTCTTTAAGCATAAAAGAAATTGAGAAACCTAAACCATTGTTCTGGAGAGTCAAACCCCTCCTGGGCTTGGTTTAATCCCCTCACTTCCATAACGTACTCACACTGCACTGCAGCCTCAGAGAGAGGACAGTCACGCTCCAAGTTTCCCTGTGTAATTACGCTCAGATCCTCGTTGCTCCCATGCATGCTTCAGTGTTATTTATATCGGTTTAACGATCCATTAAACAAATACTGTACTTTGGGAAGTGCTACTTTGCTTATGAACAATTACAGTTTCTACAGCGTTCAGCAATGTTAACCACAAGAAAGAGGATGATGGTGCAGAGCTGGCTTGGAGTAGGCACTTGGAAGGGCTTTTGGCAATATTAACATAATACTTTTTGGTTTTCTTTTTTTGTATTTTAAAAAATGATATTGAAGAAATTCAGAATTTTTTTTTTATTTTTTTCTCTAAGGAAAACCCTTCTATAAGAACCCAAATTAATTGCAACCCCATGGCACTCAAGGGGAGACTTACATGGTGGCATTTACTGCACTAGAGCCCAGTCCTACAAATTCTTCCAGTCTTAGTGTACTGGGCAGGTTCCAAGCAGGGAGGCACATCCCATGAGCTGACCTCACCTTCCTCACCACAAACACTTCATGTCCAGCCATGCATATTGAAGCACAGCCCATGATGACCATGTGTTTGTCTAAGAAGGGAAGATGTGATCCTGGCCCCTGTGGCAAGCGTCCTGGTTTTCAGCTGTCCTCAGCCCTGGGATGGCCATGGGGTGGGAAGGAGCTTACAAATGCCATCCCAGAAAACTGGAGCTGCACAAGGACCTTGGGAATGAGGAGCATCAGGTTTGCTTAAAGAGGGGCTTTGAGGGCAAGAGGTGCAATGGAGGAAATCCAAGTTCAATGGAAGAGATGGGACTTGGGTCACTACCCTTCAGAGGTAGATTCCAGGTAGCTCACAGTGAGATCTGACAGGCAGGGTGGTGGCTTGCAAGCCCATAATTTCAGCCCACAGTTAATTTAATTGATTAAAAAAAATGTAAGTGGCCTTCAGTTGGGCACCTGAGCTTATTTCATCCCTACAGTTTGCTGCATGAATTAGGTGAGCCCCAGTACAAGGGAGAAAGAAAAAACCAAACCAGTAGGTACAGGCAGGGAGATACCATCCTGTGGCAAAGTGGTGCACGGGGAGTATTTGGGGACATCAGGAACCTTCTGCAACCCTGACAGCATTCAGGGCTCTGAGGTCCCACGAGTGCTGGCAGCAGGTCAGGTCTGCAGGAGCAGGAGAACAGTTTTGTGTTCCACCTAATTAGGGTGTCTGGGTCTGCCTGAAACGTGTGTTATCTCTTTCATGTGCCCAGTCACCCTTTACTCCTTTCCAAACTGGTCTCCTGTGTTGTAAGACCAGTCTTATTGTGCTTGGTCTGGCAGAGTGGAAAATTTAATTTTAAACTAATTAGTTTCTAAGTTGCCGAATATCCTCAAATTACCAGGCATCACCTTTCCCAAAGGGGAAGAACAACATAACTCACCTGTATCCAACATTTGACACTCCTGGAGTCAAGACCATGGAAACAAAGGATCCCCAATTGCTTATTGTCTTGGCTCAAAGGTCAAGAGTCGTTTATGACAAAGCTCTAATTAATAGTTTATTATCCACAATTACCATAGCCTCTTTTGTTAGCATTTAATATTATTAGCTAAAGGTTTGCTTTGAATACAGAATGAGATTATCTTTGAAATCAACTTGTTCAGCTTTCCTTGGTCTTCAAACAAGGTTGCCCTCCAGCTCGTCATTCTATGTTCCTGGTCTTCACCTGATACCAAATCATTGACGTGCTGTTGTTCTGATTACTTGGTCACTGAAAGGTCATGTGGATATAAATACTCTTTTCCAATAATTCTCATCAATGGGCCAGTAATCACACAAAGACCATCCTGCTCTTCAAAGCTAACAAGAGCAGCAATTACTTTCCATGTTTATTTATTCTATTTCATACAACACCTGTGTTACTCTGCCAGCACAGAATCATGAAATCATCTGGGTTGGAAAAGACCTGCAAAATCATTGAGTCCAACCGTCCCCCAGCACTGCTGAACCCACCACTAACCCATGTCCCCAAATGCCACATCCAAGTGGCTTTTAAATCCCTCCAGGGATGGGGACTCCACCACTGTTCTGGGCAGCTGTGCCAGGGCTGGACAACTCTTTTTATGAAGAAACCTTTCCTGGTAGTTTTCTATAAATGCAATAGTTTTCAAAAAATTATGTTGGGTTTTGTTCCTTCTTGGGTTTGTTTCTTTTTTCCTTTGAAAGGCACGAAAAGGAGAGCCCAGACATCAGGATGTGGACATGGGATTCGCCTTTGGGATGAGAACAAGCTTCCTCTCCCTCTTTGGTTTTGGAAGGGGCTTTGGGTTGAAGCAGCCTCACATTTTTATAGCATCAAAGCATCCTCTCTCTTGGCTGGTGACCTGAGCTATTAGAAATGGTAGGGACATCCTGATGGGATCTGGGGAGGGAAGGTGCAGAAGAGGCTTTGCACTGAGCAGTGTAGCACCCAGAGGGTGTCTTTCACCTTCCCTATGTCTCTGCAGAGTCGTTTAAGGCACTTACAGGAGAGCATTGTGTGTAACAGGTTGGCAGAGATGCTGCCAATTCTCATTTTGGTCCTCCTAGTGCCACCACAGAACAAGGGATCTGTGTGGGAAGGGGCTGGGAAGAGCATGTATGGAGGGCAGCCCCTGCCCCAGAGACCTTTCCCATGCTCAGAAAAGCTCTGGACCTCACTCCTGCTGCCTTGATGCCATCTCTGCATATGGGATCTGCACAGGGTAAAAGGAGAGAAAAATTACACTATGCAAATAACTAATATAATTATTGGGGAATTCTTGCTACACCATTGTCCTCTTCCATGTAACTTCACCTCACTTCTTGAAACAAAATCTATTTGCTTAGTGCTGAATATGTCACAAGGTCCCAACAACACTAATCCCTGGAGATGTACAGAATATTTTTTTATTCTGTTGCAATTTAAAAAGATAATATAATAGGGGGTATAATAGCAAAAGTTCAGTAATTAAAATGAAATAGGATAAAATTTTTTTCAGATAGAGAACTTAAAAGTGCATTTCTACCCAAAAGAATCAAATTCAAAATAAAATATTTTAAATATAAAGAATTATTTTGCTTGAAAATGTTCCTTTGAAACATTCCCTGGAATTTTTATTAAATTCTTCTCCTGTGACCCCAATAGTTTGGCAAAGCAGGTGTTAAAAGTCACAGAATCAGGTTATTCTTCAACAAGATTCAGTTAAGGAAGTTAACTCATGTTTCCTTCAATATAACATTCCATGGATGGCCGTGACTCAAGGGCACATGGGAAGACCCATTGCCTGCCCAGGAAATCCTGAAAAGGTACTGATATAGCCAGAAAATGACATTTGCACTCTACAGAAAGGTGCTTGCTCCAAACTGTTGTCACTATCCTCTGCCCTTTCCCCAAGACAAGCTTTGAATCATAGAATAGAATCATAGAATCACAGAATGGATTGGGTTGGAAAAGACCTCCGAGATCATCAAGTATAACCCTTGGGCCAACTCCAGTCCCTTTACCACATCAAGGCACTCAGGGCCACGGCCAAGCTCACCTTAAAAACCTCCAGGGATGGGGAATCCACCCCCTCTCTGGGCAGCCCATTCCAATGCCTGAGCACTCTCTCTGCAAAGAAGTTTTTTCTGCTCTCCAACTTCAATTTCCCCTGGCAGAGCTTGAGCCCCCCGTGCCCCCTTGTCCTATTGCTGAGTGCCTGGGAGAAGAGACCAACCCCCACCTGGCCACAACTTCCCTTCAGGCACTTCCAGACAGTGCTGAGGTCACCTCTCAGCCTCCTCTTCTCCAGCACAAACACCCCCAGCTCCCTCAGCCTCTCCCCACAGCACTTGTGCTCCANTGGGGTGGCCAAAGGGCAGGACCTGCACTTGGCCTTGTTGAACTTCATCCCATTGGAATCAGCCCATCTCTCCAGTCTATCCAGGTCCCTCTGCAGAGCCCTCCTGCCTTCCAGCAAGTTGACACTCCCACTCAGCTTGGTGTCATCAGCAAATTTGCTGATGATGGTCTCAATCCCCTCACCTAAATCATCAATAAAGATGTTGAACAGGACTGGACCCAAGTCCTTTGGCACCAATCCTTCTCCTGCTTTTGAGTTCTTCTGTCCCTTTTACAACAGACCCCCAGTTTTGCTCTGGGGGCTCTCACAGTTGAAGAGTCCATGGTAAAATGCCCAAATTCCCAGCTACATCCATCTATTCCCATTCTCATGCTCCTCTTAGCACCTTCTGACATATCCTGAAGCAGTGCCCATGGCTGAAGGGACAGTGTCTGGATCCAGCACCACTTGCAGGGACAACCACAGGCACCCAGCCTGAAGCTGTGCCACCACAGCCCAGGGGCAACCACGGGCAGCCCAGGGGCAACCATGGGCACCCAGCCTGCAGCTGTGCCATCACAGCCCTCTCCACCTGGATTTTTGGGGTGCTGATACTTGGCAGAAGCCACCCTACAAGCACACCAGGCACTTCATGCTGCTCATCACATTTTGGCATCCCCAAAAGTGGTACCTGAACCCCATATCACCTTTTCCTCTCTTGTAGGGCACAGAGATGAAGTGAGTGAGCTCTGATCAGGACAGGGAATATGGACTGTTGCCATGGAAAGACTACATTGCCAAACCACGCTTCACATTTTGAGAATCCCCAGTGCACGCTGGGCGCTGGGCAGCCAGGCTGTGACAGCTCATCCAGCCCAAGCTCTCCCATTCCCTGTTCTCTGCTGCCATCAGGTGGATATTCCTCTTTATTCAGCTAAAAGCTGCAAAGTCTCAGTGTGTTTTCCCCGGGTTTAACCATCTTGGCCCCAGGAAGTTGACTCCCTGGCCTTCATCACACAAACAAAGCCATAGGAACCTGAAGACATGAAAAGATCCCTGATACTCTCCCCCTTCTCAGGAACAAGCTGATTTTGGACACCACAGAGAGCTGCCAATACCCAACAGGCAGCATTGATAGGTCTTATTCTTGTTTCTTAAGTCAGTGCTCTGGATCCAAGCCCACCTGGGAGACCAGCTATGTTTATTGCTCCCCTTAGCCAACATCTCCCTGGCCAATCCCAAACCAGGAGAATGAGGATTTTAAGCAGTGGCAGGGCTCAGCACTAGCATTCATCCTTGCATGACCCACGGACAAGGAGATTTCCTGCACACATTTTTTTCAGGAGTCAGCAATCGTCCAGCATGGATTTCAAAGACAACACAGGAAAAGGTTCCTGTTAAGTTGGGCACCTCAACCTTTAGAAGATCTTCTGGCACTAAATGCACTGGAAATGAGGTTGCTGGCAGAGAAAGAACAGCACTACAAATCTTATTTTCCCACTCAGCAGCCAAAAGCTGCCCCAGACAAGAACTGCTCCTATTTAAACCAACAAGTGCATCTTCTTCACAACATGTCACACAACTCAGAATCATGAAAGAGAATCCCAGAAAGGTTGGGTTGGAAGAGACCTTAAAGATCATCTTGTTCTATCCCCCCTTGTTCCAAAGGGACACTTCTCACTAGACCAGGTTGCTCCAAGCAAAATCCAACCTTGCCTTGAAGGTTTCCAGGGACGAGACAGCCAGTTTCCCTGGACAACCCATGCCAGGGCCTCACCATCCTCAGTGTAAAAAGCTTCTTCCCTATAGCTAATCTAAACTGACACTCCTTTGGTTTAAAACCATCACCCCTTGTCCTGTCACAACCGGCCCTGCTAAAATGTCTGTGTCTCTGACTCTTCTAAAACCCCTTTAAGTACTTAAATGGTGAAATAAAGTCTCCCTGGAGACTTCTCTTCTCCAGATGAACCCCCCTAGCTCTCCCAGCCTGGCTCCAGAGCAGAGGGGCTCCAGCCCTGGAGCATCCTTGTGGCTCCTCTGGTCTTGCTCCAGCAGCTTCACATCCTTCCTGTACTGGGGACCCCAAAGCTGGATACAGGATTCCAGATGTGGTCTCCCTAGACAAACCAGAATTCCATGAATTCCTTGAAAATGCATTTATTAAGGTTTTTGGAATTGTTTTGCTCTAATTTGCAGCTAATTTAAAAGGTGTAAATGGCTATTTTTCATGCCGCAGCAGCAGTACCGAAACACCAGGGAATGATTTCAGCAGTGAAATTTCGGGAGAGCATTCTCATGCAGAAAAACTCTGGTAGTTTGACGGAGGAGCCAACCAACCAGGTTCTGCTGAGACCCAGAACACTGGCAAGGTGTTTCGTGTTTATACAGTATGATGTGAAGGGCCACATATAACATAGGCCAAGGTGTGATTATGCCTCTAAGCATCCACCTCTGGTGCTTTATTCCCAGATTTTCCATTGCATTTCAACCACTTCCATCAATGAGGAAGCCACCAAATAGAGTTTTTCCACCAAACCCATCTCTTGCCAGGCTGAACCCCCTGTCTATGGCTGGTCAGTAGTTCAACAGCAGCAGACCAAATAGAAGAGAAATATTAAGCGCACATTGCAGCAGGGTAGATTGCGTGGATCTTCCTTCAGGTGGCCCTAGAAGATTCAACAAGACTGAGCATCCTCTGTCAAACCTGACCTAAACTGGTGAGAGGGTTCAAGAAGCCACAGGAGTGATCCAAGACTGACAACAGCACAGGCACAATTATACCAACTCAAAAACCACAGGAGATGTTCTCAACACAGGCAGAAACCCCACAAAACAGCAAATAAGAATATTGAAGAAGGCATTTTAATTTTTCCCAGTAGATTCTGATCATCTATGAGTCATCAAGCACTTCTCTTCATACCTGGGTAAAAATAGGAGCTACATGATGTTGCCCAGAGAAGTTGTGGGTGACCCATCTCTGGAAGTGTCCAAGATCATGTTGGATGGAGTTTGGAGCAACCTGGAATAGCGGAAGGTGTCCCTGTCCATAGCAGGGGGTCAGAACTGGATGCATTTTAAGGCTTCTTCCAATCTAAACCATTCTACATAATCCTTGAAAGCAAAGTAACTAGGGTGCGGGAGCCAGAGACAGAAATCACCACAGAAATGGGATCCTGCCTTCCAGTTTCATAAAGGGCTTGTGGCTTCAAAGTCCTCTGCCAACATCTGTTTTTCCACTGCCCTGAAAGTCAATAGAGTGCTCAGGTGTTGACAAAAGACCATCAGCAGAAATCAAGGTTAAAAAAGCAATAATTCAGCCAACTAACTGCCATAGTTGTTCCTCCCTATCTCTGCATTCTTGATAAACAAATTCATAACAAGATTTTACTGCTCTGTTCCCTGGAGCAGTCTATTAGTCTGTCGTTCAACATGCACTACCAGTCAAAGCCGAGCTCCCACAATACAATATCCCTTAAGATGATCTCCTTTGCATTCGCTATGATGTAATTATGCTAATTATCCAGCCAGCTTTAATATCCTCATATTTTCCGGGAGGTTTATGATCAAACCTGTTCCTTTAATTTACTTTCCCTGCCATTGGAGCCGGGGTGTTTTGATGTGCTCTGCCACACGTACATCTCTCTGGGGGCTTGTCAAGGCCACAGGGAGCTTAGATATAACTTTGCCCCAGCTGACAAGAATTCTAAAAATTACTTCTCCTAAGTAGCATTTAGCCAATGTTTGATGGTTTCTTCCATCTACAACATTACACCAATAACGCCCATTGCATTTCATGGGTTCATACTTTTTTTTTTCCTCCTTGCAGTGTAGTAAATTCCCTGGGAAAGCTTCACATATTTACCCTTCCACTTGAAACAAAAGCCCTTCCTGTTAGATTACTATTTATCCATGCAAAAAAATCAGAGCCAAAAACCCTAGAAATTTTGGAGGCAGAATCCTTACAGCCAATACGAAATAGATGCATGTTATAAAACAGATGCAGCAACTCAGAAGCTGTCCTTCCAATGACTGGAATGAATTTCTTGAAGTAGTATATATGAAAAATACAATTTGACATAAAAATCTCATTATCTTCCTGGCTGCCTGAAATACAGCATGGATAAAGCCCTACCAGAGCACATCATAGAAAGTCCTCTTCATTCAGTGAATATTAGCTTACTTAAGAACACTTCCTTTCATGTTTATAAAGTTTCAGTGCAAATACTCAGTGGGATACGGGTTTCATTAACTTTTCCATTTCAACTTCTTCTGTGTGCATTCTTTTCTTAGAAAAAAAAATAAATTCTGAATTTTCATGGCTTGAGGCTACCACAAATATTTCTCCCCATAAAACATGATTTAAATAGAAAGAACTGTTGGCCATAATCCGAATCAAAAAAATCCAGCATGACCCAGATGCCTTTTCTAGAGGTGTTTTTTGGTGTGCATCGTTTCCATAAATTCCTGGGGGGTGTGGTGGCCTTTAGTACTGTGTAATGCAAAAGTGTTTTCACTATTTTCTCTTGTTTTGTTTGTTTGTTTGTTTGCTTTCTCACCTCTATTACTGTTTAGCTGAATTACCTCATAGAATCACAGAATCGTTTGGGTTGGAAGGGACCTTTAGCAACCAACTCATTCCACTCCCTGCCATGGGCAGGGACACCTTCCACAAGCCCAAGCTGCTCCAAGCCCTGTCCAACCTGGCCCTGGGACAGGGCAGCCACAGCTTCCCTGGGCAACCTGTGGCAGTGTCTTGCCAATTCTGCTGTAAAATTTTCTTCCTTATACATCATCATGTGATAAAAATTATATTCTTTGTAATATTTTACAGATTTGTTCATGGGTTGTGCAGATGGTTTGCTCTGTGTTTCCCTGCAACAACCCCAGCACAGCTCTGGAGACATGGAAGTGGTGAGGTGTAGTGGTTTTAGCTAATCCTCAAATTAGCAGGCTCAGAG
>VWZD01005278.1:14201-49849 GCA_013396695.1 Sakesphorus luctuosus
TCTAACTTTAAGAACATTATTAATAAAGCAGTTGTAATATAAACTGAGGTTCCTGCTCCTCAAACTACACACCATATAGCAAGAGTAAATTACAAAATAAGAGTTCAGTGTTCTTCCCAATAAACTGTATCTTCAACACCCAGAGAGCTATTTCAAGAAGTCCAATGGCATTTACAGAATTTTGTACATGTAATATCTATATACTAAAGTTCTAGACTTTACAAAAGTTAAAAATGTTAAAATGTCAGTGAAAATTAGGCAAAAATTAAGACATTCAGTGCAAGTTTAAAAGGTCGCATACAAATTTGCTACCAATCAGTGAGAACTTTAATATGTCAATTTAAAAAATAAAATTATTCTGGATTATAAATATGTCCTATATGATTTTTTTGTATATACACCATGGTATCACCAGTGATGCTTTTTTTCTCTCATTACTCTCTTGTAAAAGCCTTCTTTTGGTGAGCTTTGACAACATCATCAGGAGATGCTGATTTGAAATCAAATGGTGTTATGGCTATTACAGGACCAGTTTCCTTGGGTTTTACATCTTGTACTTGTCTACTGTATAGGAAAGTTTTATGTATCCCAACTGTGCGCCGCTTATATCCTTTTGGAGGATAACGGAGGCATAGGGTTAAAGCAAAAGGTGAAGGTCTTGCACGCAGTGCCTTCGTCCATGAAAGGGACAAATCCTGCTTCTTAAGACCATGCCCTCTTTTGGTTTTTTTGTTTGTTTTGGCAAAACCAGAACATCTTCCTTGTTTTTCTTTTACAAGTTTAGTTTCAGGACTTAAGATACTTGACTGTTCTACCATATTCTCTTCTGTAGATAGATCTGCACTTTTTACAAGGACACTTAAATCAATGCTGGTTCCTTGGGAGGGCCTGAATTGAATTACATTGTGCATGGGCAAGTCTGTCCTTTGCTGAGTTTTATCTACCTCAATAGTCTCTGCTACCAAATCTGAGAGTGATAAATTCTCAACCTCCTTTACTGGAGAAACTTTAGAGAGGGCTAGAGAAGACAAAGATCCTGTTAGATCCGGCATCCCACCTGAAGTTTGGGGTTGACTTACTAGTTGTGATAAGGACGAGGTTCCCAGTTTCCTATCAGTGAGACTTGCTGTTGACTGGGTGTAAAGATCAGCCAAAGAGTAACAGTGGCTGGCACTGCTTTCCTGGTGCTCCCGAAGTAAGTCAGCCAGTGACATACTTCCAGATCTTAACACTGGCAAAGCAGCCATGTCTGAAGATTGGCTTTCTTGTTTTCTACTTTGCACAAGTGAAGAAAAATTTTCAAGAAGTTCATTCTTTTTATCTACAGTATGACTGACCTCGTTATCAAGAGCCAATTTTCCTAAAGCACTTGTTAAACATGGAGGACTGTAAAAATTTGCACTACTTTTACAATCAGAAGTATTTGAGGAAAGAAGAGGAATGCTGTCTTCAGGACTCAGAGCATCACAAGCCACATTCTGCATCACCAAGGATTTCAAGTCCTGTGTTTCCTTGCATTTCAAGGGGTTACTTCCTATGCTAAAGTAAACATCTTCACTGTCAGGAACCAAACTCACTGCATTAGCACTTTCCAGTAGTTGCTTCTCTGCCTGTTCATTCACAGGTTCACAAAGTGATCCTTTACACAAATCATCACTGAACGAAGATGATAGAACAAGTGAAGAGGATTTTAAGTCTTTCCTTTCACATGAAGGTATATTGGATTTTTCAGCATTAAGGAATACTTTGGAATTTGTAATATTCTTTAAAGAATAAAGAGCTGAGCCACTTTCGCCTGTCAAGTTTCCAAACCCAGGTTTGTTGGTGTTGTCAGCAAAATTTTCTCCTGCACAAGAGAAACTGTCTGTATTAATACACATTTCTGGACAACAATGTAAGTCTCCTTACCTTACAATAGCCAAGAATTTTCAGATGGAAGTGCAGTCACAATGAAATATCCAATTTTTTAAAAGTTGACAGCAGCAACAAAAAAAAAAATCAAGAAACATGAAAAGGCATTTAATTACTAAGTGTTATCAAAAGGTAAGGAATATTCTACAATTAAATTACAGGTATCTACCAAAATACCTAGGAAACTTTAAGAATCAGCAAAGAATGCCAGTAAAGGTTACAAAGATTTAAGCACAAATCAAAATAAGAAAGTTACTCTATAGACACTACCAAAAAAAGGGAGGTATTGGGATGGGAGATGTCAGTTCACCAAACAAACAATGGAAGCATTTTAAATTTAAAGATGTTGTCCAACTTAAGGGACATGTATTAATTCAGTTGTTATCTGTTATAAATCACAAATCTACCATGAACTGCAGGTGGTTGCAGCTTACATTTAAACTGACATAAAGGTGTTACTTTGACTTCTAGCTCAAGAAAAGCTCAAGAAAAGCTACTGTTTCCTTTGAATGTTTTAGAACACAGACACAGTAAGTTGGTCTTCCTTAATGTTCTAAGAAATTACTATTGCAATAAGCTCTTTCACAGATGCTCTGTAAAACCAAAATTGCACTGTATATAGAAATGAATCACCCTGAATGTAAACAATTAAATATAAGTATACCTTTTGTAGTCTTTGCTAAATTCACAGCATCCTTATTCTTGGTCTTCACATTTTGCTTACTGCCTTGTGAAAGCACAAGATCCAAAGCCTTCTGTACATCAAATTTACTATCCAGTACTGCTTGCACCATTGCTTTTTCTGGTATGGACTCTGCCAAAACTTCTCTCATTTGATCAAGGCATGAATTAAGACGGGCTGAAAGAAACATATTACCATTACAAGATGGACAAAAATGTGTCTTAAATGCACACCTCTCATAAGTAAACCGAAGAGAAAAATACTATAGTAAGAGTTAAAACCTTCAGAAATTCATTTCAATCTCACTTACTGCCCTGATAAACTTTGTTTCCACACCCTGCGGAATATTTGATCTATTTCAGACATTGCTATAAGGAACATATCACTGGCTACTATTTATTAATCTAGAAAGTCTCAATATTGAAATATTTTCATGTTATAAAATAACTATCTTCACTGCAGAGAAGAAACACAAATAATCACCTCAAAATTACCCAAATTAACTTAGTAAGTCAATATGGAATCCCATTGAACAGCACATTTTAAGCATTTACAGATGCTACAATTAACACCCCAAGTAAAACACCATTTTCAGGGTCCTCAGGCCTTAACAACTGAACCTGCAATCTTAACCTTTTCCAAAACTGTAATACATTTTTGGCTTTTAAATCTATTTTCTTTGGAGTATATTTTTGCAACTAGTGTAAACCTTGACTAAGGCACTTGATGCACAAGAGACAGAAAATTCACCAGACTGCCATTCACTGGAAGTAGCCATACAAACACAGAATAGAAGAAAACCTCCCTGAATATCACTGTTTCTGATAGTTCAGATTTTAGAAAACAGGAACTGAAGATTAGGAAGACAATTACATATTTTTTATTTGAACACCTCCTGTAAGATGTTTAAAAAACTTTGCTACAGGAATTCAACACCACAGACTTTCAACCTCCTCATGGCTGCTTAAATTAGCACCTTCAGCCTGTAATTCAAATAGCAAGTCAGTGCTCCCCACACATTTGCCATGCAAAACAAGCATAGGCACAGCCCTGCACAACGTGCCCTCTAACACTCAACACGGACAATCTTGCCAAACTCTTTGCAGCCCCACTGACTGCATCAACACTTTTTTATTAATGGCCAACACTGCCCACTGTATCCAACATAACTGGTCTTCTGAGACCAGTGCTGTTTTCACAGTACAAATGATTACTCCAAGGTTTCTTTTCCTCCTTTCTTCAGTCCAGAATGTCACTTTCCTTCTTGTTCCCATACCAGTTCTTAACCGAGTTTGCCAAAAGCATTCTCAAAAGCCAGAGGACCATGTTGTCTAGATCACTTGCACCATTACACTGGCTCAATCTATCATATTTAACTAGATCTCTAAGCATCAGTGTAACTTCTATCAATATACCTGACATGGAATCAAAGCTGTTTCTGTTCTATTACTCTGAATTTCCTGCAACTATCTTCAAGTACCAAATTGCAACATGCTTTACTCTGAGCTTATCAACATTTTAAAAACAGCCCTGATTATTTCCAAAACATTAAAAATTGTATTAACTATTAATACTTAGGAAAAATACTTGTAAATCTTTTCCACAAATCAAGTAATCAAGCAATCAGGCAGCAAGTTTAAAAAACAAAAGCAAGTATTTTTTCCCCCAACCACTTAATTCAGAGCTCAGCTTGCAATGTGGAATTCATGGCAGCAAGACTGAGTGGAAACAAAAGTCTTATGAATTCAAAACACATTAAGAAAACATTGTAGAGAATATTGGCTACTGTTTCAAGGAAATGAGATACTTTGAAAACCTCTCAAATATTGCTAATTGCTGTACTCTGGAATGCAAAACAAGCAAAAATCATTCTACAAATACTCAGTATTCAAGAGTCAAGACTTGAGCTGTCAGTACAGCTGTTCTTATGTCTGAATTTCACAGGAAATCTCATTATTTATAGTAAGAGAGTAAGAACACGTTTCAATGTATGCAACCAAGTTACAAGTAATATAAAAAAGGTAGTTACAAATTTGAAAAATCACCACAGAAGCTGCATTTGTGAAGGGTGCTGTTCTACCACAAGGTTACAAAATTGCAAGCAGTGCCAGTCAAGTAAGAACATTAACACTAGTCTACTAAATCTAATTCATATATGAGATTATTCTGATAGTTATTTATGTTCTCTAATTACCTCTATCAACTTCAGTTAACTGATGACTGGATGTACAATAATCAGCAGTATCTTCATAGCCATATTCTTCTTCTAATGGCTCAGCAAACGTGGCTGGTTTATCTCGTCTGGAGTAGATAAATTGAGCTGCTGTGTTAGGTAAAAAAGGAATTATTAAAAGAAAATGTCAAATCTTTTTTTCTCCTTTAGAAACAAAACATATGCAAAGGGAAAATAAGTTAGGACACTGAACTGCTGCAGTGATTTCAAGAGGGTGGGATGCTACTGTGTAATAACTACTGCCTGAGAACTGCAAAGCACACAACAGCTCATGCTAAAATAAAAATAAGCCATCATCAAAGTGAAACTACAGCCTGGGCAATATCCTTGTATCCATGTAATGCAATAATCCTGCAAAGTTCAGTATTCAAACAAAAGAACGTAATCCTGCTTTGAAAAACAGTATTTTCTATACAAATTACCATCTATGGCCTAACGTTTTCAGAACCTTACTCCAGAATTTATTTTCCTGTACCTCAATTTCATGGTAAAAAAAAGTCAGCATGAAATTAACACTGCTTTTACAGTATGTCACTGCCAAACTACTGATAAGACTTTTATGGGAGTTGAACATTCTTCCCTTCTTGGAATTTCATTAGAAATACAGCCCATGAGTTAAAATGTATAATTGCACAAAACTT
Source organism: Sakesphorus luctuosus (assembly GCA_013396695.1). NCBI lineage: Eukaryota > Metazoa > Chordata > Aves > Passeriformes > Thamnophilidae > Sakesphorus > Sakesphorus luctuosus. The sequence goes on from VWZD01005278.1 coordinate 19,669, forward strand.
CACACAAGTGCACAGTTTCACTCTGATTTAGCAATACATTAAAGCATATATAGATAAAACTTCTTGCTGAACAAGAGCCCCAGTCATTGTATGCCCTCAGAAATGTGCAAAGTATAATGTAAACAAATTGCCTGATGTTATTTATTTTCCCCCAAACTCTGAAACACATACTGAAAGCATACATATATCCAGAAGCTAAGCAGTACAGCCTTAGCAACTATTTCCCAAATGCATAAATACCATTTAAAATTGAATGACCATAACTGAAGCAACTATTAAAAGACTGTTAGACAATCTAGATCAGATTATTTTATAAATGAAGCTTATACACAAAGAGTTCTTAGGAAAATTACTGTGCACAGGCAGGAATTAGTTTTGCAATTTATCGCTCTACTCGAGCAAAACGTACACATGTTTGAACATTTTCATCACAGAAAAACAAGGCTATTATTAATTCTTAGAGAATGACCAAAAAATTCTAGCAATTAAACCTAGAAATCGAAAGCCAGACAATCTGTTGGGAAATGTGACTACAAATACAAAAATTACACACCTGGATTCCCTTATCTAAATTCCACAGCACGAGAGAGGAACCGAGTTTTAAAGACCTAATGAACTCAAGTTCCTGTGGCCAGACGTCACAGGCTACAGCACAGTCACAGTGGGGTTTGATCCAGACTAGTTCCCTGCAGTGGCACAGCTTCACATCAACACCCACAGTGTATTTCCAGGGCCTACTCAGCTCTAGAAACGCTGCTACCCAGTCTGGAGAAACCCTGAACTGATAATCTTGCCAGAGACTCGACTGGAGAACACAACCTAAGGGTTCCACAGTAGGGTTACATTCCTCTGGACTGAGCTGCTCCAGTTATGTCTCACCTGAGCACACAGCATCACTATTCTTAAACCTACTTTGCAACACCATAAATGCTTGATGGCTGGTTAACTCCACAAGATCTTGCATGAGAAGAGAAGGAGAAGCCAGTGAGGACCAGCACAGCATCCCACAGTGAGACTCCCTGCCCCACATTTACTCAAAGCCTCAACTACCAAGTGCAGCATCTGCTGTTTAACCCACATAGATTGTACCAACAATTTGAAAAGATAGTAAATGTTTCAAGATTATCAACACATTCCCATACACCACATTTCTACATTACCAAATACATTCTGACCATCTAAGATAATATAATATGCATGTAGACCTCAAGGCCAGTTGTCCAATGTGACTTCCAGAAGTACAGTATCTAACACTACATAACTCACTTTAGCAGGATTGTGACCACCATACACTTTTCAAAAGTGTCACTACTTTTAAAACATTGTTTTAATATAGAGATATTGGAGTGGGAATCAATGACAATACTTAAACGTAATTATTCAAACTAACCTGTTGAAGGAGAAATGCAATAATCATCTTCTACAGATTGGCCATACATGTCATCATCTTCAAAATCTATAAAGTAAAAACAGAAATATTCATCTGCACAATTTCTAAACAATATTATAATTCAAAGTGTAGCTTTTGCACAAGGTTTTATGAACTTAGGCATCTCCAGTATTCCAGGACCGCAGGTAAGTTCTACTTATTTACCTAGGTGAGAATTTCTAAGTTGGAATAACAGAATTTCATTACAGTAATAGAATTTAACATTTAATACTCTAGTCATTAGAAAAGCTGAAAATTTTCAAGAGCTCCCACGCTTCACACCTCCTCCTTCAGAATTCCTGTTGAAGGCTGCACTCACAGGCCAAATCCAACTTCCTACAGTTCCACAAATCTTGATATTTCTGCTTGACCTCTCAGTCTTAACACAGACAGCTCAATGGCAATCTCTACTCCCAACAACTCAGGATCAGCGCGTCTACTGCATTCCTATGTCCTTCTCACCTTTCTTCTCTGTTTTATCCTCAAGTCCATCCACCTTTCAAGTGAGGTTCAGCAAAAAACACAATTCACAATTCCCTTTGAAAATGCAAACTTCTCTCAGGCAGAAAGCAAGAATCTTATCCAGTTACTTAAACATAACCCTATACCTTCTTCATTAAAAAAAGGTATCAAGAAGCACAAAGAGAAAGTAAATTATGCCCCATGGTCCCCCAAAATAATCCCAGTATTATATAAATCTTGAAAATAAATTGGTAGTTTTCACTAAGTAATAACAAAATACATTAGAAAAGTAATAGACCATTGTAAAAGATGCTATTGCTTACACTTGGTAAGTAACATGTATTGTTTACTGTTTTAAAAACAGAGACCACAGCATGCACTGCCCATAAAAATAATTATTTAAAAAAGAGAGAAATTACAGAGAACAGAGTAGAAGCCACTGAGGCATTCCAGCTGTATCACCAACATACTCACAGATAATCACACTTGGTTATGATCACAATATCTCAAAAAGGAGGGGAAAATACATGGAACATGGTCAAATAAAGGCCATGAGACCTAAGGCCTCAGAAGTCTTCCTATGAAAGGAAACTCAAAAATTGGTAAATATTTACTTTAGAAATGAAACCCTTAATGGGGCCAGACAAAGCTTTACAGAATCATAGCACAAAAAGAACATATGGCATTAAATAAAGCAAAAAAGAAGACATGAAATTGACTTCATATGGGCCACAAATGATTGTATGTGACTACAGAAGCAGCATATGGTGCAAAGAGAAAGACCTGACATGCAGCCCAGCAGTAATGTTTCTAACAGCAATTGCAATTTAATGGCTACAGCAAATTACTGTGTACCTCAGCAACCTCATTAAAGAAGATCTGAATAAGTGTCTGAACAGCGAAATGAAATCTGTGAATTGGGCACTCAACTTTACAGATGCCACACACTCAGCTGAGATGAACATTTCAACCAGTCTGTGGTGAAAAAAACCTCTAGAGGATGAAAAATCAAGTAGTAAAATTCCCAGTGCAAAACAAGATTTTGCCAATACTCAGTACACTTACACTAACAAAACCTGCATGGTGGGACACAGACACCACAGCTCACAACGATTTACATGACTTGTGCAAAAACACCAAGATCACAGGGGGAAACCCAATTTGTGCTACTATAATACATACACACTGTGCATCTCTTCACTCAACAGCACAAGACCAGGGGCAGGAAAAAGCATTTTTAGTATTTTTTTAATAACTTGATGAAGTGAGGCAATAAAATTGCTGCTCTCTTACCAAAGGATTCTCTAAAATACCAGTATCAACTGGAAGCGTGTCCATTTTTCCACAGCCCAAGTGAACACAAACAAAACCTTTGAGGAGAAAAATGAGATAAACTGTTTGCCCGAGTTATTGGGCAAGGGCACAAAGAAAGCTGCAGCAGTGCAGGCAGGAGAGAAGTTCTTACAGAACTCGTTCATTCCATGTAAAGCAAAACAGGCCAGGCATCTAAAAAGGGGCTGATCCTTAAATGGGCAATTTCATCTTTAAGGACTGCATCTCTTCTGCAAATAACAGCTGTTGCTTCTTATCTGTTGTTATGGCTGAGCATCAGCAACAATTTGCTAGAGTTAGGCCGTGAACACAGCTTTTAAATTCTACAAGATTAAAGGTGAGTGGGTTCAATTGGATTGAGGCTTATTTAATCCAAGTCGCTGCCTCTCTTGAAACGCAGAGTCAACCTGTGCAGGTCATGCCAACGCAGGTGGGACTCAGCCGCGGCTTGACCGCGCCCTCCCCGTGTGGAAGCTCCCGGGAGGCCCGGGCAGCAGCAGGAGGCCCTGAATGTCAGCGGCAACACGGCCACGTGTGCCCGGCGCTCCGCTCGGGCGGGAAACGCGCCGGGAACTGGGCGGGGAGAGGCCTCGCACGGAGCCGCGTCCAACCCCCGCCGAGGGGGCGGCTTCTCCCCTCCCATCGCCCCTGACAGCCCCCCGGGCCCTCCCCTACCCCTGTGCGAGCCCCGCCACACCCTCCTGCCCGCGGTCACCGGGCCTGGAGGCCTGGCATGGGGAAGGGGCGCGGGACGGGGGGAGCACGGAGGGACCCACAGCTGAGGCAGTCCCGCAGCTCTGCCGCCAGCGCTTGCTCGCTATAACCGTTACCTTCATCGTAGTTGTAGCCGCGGACGTTCCTGTGCCGGGACATCACGACAGCAGCGGCCGCGGCCTCGTTCGCTCGCCCGCCCGCGGTGGCGCTGACACGGCCGGGCCTAGGGCGCCATGTTGGTGTCCGGCGGAATTCACTGCGCAGGCGCACCGGCCACCCTTCCGCCCCGCGTTCGCTGCCGCGCATGCGCGCGTCACCTCCCGCTCGGCTCGGGCGCGTGGGGTCGGGACGGGACGGGACGGGACGGGGCGTTCTGTGCCATCGTGTGGCTGTCAGGTCGAAGATCGCTCAGAGTTTGGGCTCCATGGGCTTTGAGGGCATTCCCAGCCTAAATAAATGATGCTGTGATTCTGCGCGGGCGCTTCCTGAGGGTGCCAGTTGCATTGTGCGTCGGGATACGCCACAGGTCTGTGAGCTGAAGGCAAATGCACTGGAGGTGCCCAGCGCGGGGACACGCAAAGACGCTTGCCCTCGGCTCAGTGAGCTGGTGCCGAGTGGGTCTGTCATTCCGCTGGTGTGACTCTCCTTCTCCTCTGACTGGCACAGCTGCACGGAGCCAGCCAGTACGTTCTGCTCGGGGACGATGTGTTGGATGGTGGATTCTCCATCCCTGGAGGTTTTTAAGATGAAACTGGATGTGGCACTTAGTGCCATGATCATCTAGTAATCACAGTGGTGTTGGATCAAGGGTTGGACTTGATCTTGGAGGTCTCTTCCAACCCAGTTCATTCTATGATTCTGTGATACAAACAAAGCCGCTTGTTGGTCGGCACAGTGCTAAATCATCTTCCCTGTACTTTCTGAAAATATCTCTTGTGTACTTTGCTGTGACCTTTCTCCAGCGTGTCACGTTATTCCCATCTCCCTTCAGCCGTGGTTTTCCCCAGACAGTTCTGCTTTCCAGTACCTGCTTCCAGTCACCATTATCTCAGATCTGCCAGCCCTGGTGTCTGCTCACAGCCAGCCCTTCACTTACACATGAAGCTGCCTTGCCAAAGGGCTCTGCTTGGCCCATGGCAGGGCAGGCTCTGCGGGCAGGCCATGACGCTGCAAGTGGCGGTGAGACTGAAGCAGAGACCGGGACCCCAAATGCAGCAACCAGGAGAACAGCCGTGGCAAGGAGAAAAGAACCGGCTCACCAAGAAGCAGCAGTCAGGGGCAGGACAAAACGGCTTCTCCCCTACCACTGCACACACACCCCCGCTCCTGCGTTCAGCCAAGCTAAAAATGGAAATGTCCCCCAAAACCAAAAGAGACAACCTGCCCCCCACCCAACCGATCAAGAAGAAGATGGTAGCAGTTAATTACTTGTTTTTGTTAACTAATGGCATGGGCAGTTAGTGGCAGGGGAGAGAATTTACATAATAATTCCAAACTACAACAGTCACACAATACCAGAAATCCAGCCTCCTCCAGCCACCTGCATGCCCCAGGTGTCCCCTACTACCCCACCACACAGCCACATATCCCAACAAAAACACGTACCCTGGTTTTGTAACTGTCACCTAACTATGGTCTCGTCCTGGCCCACATGCCAGAACTGTCACTATCTACAACTCCACATCCTTCGTGGTCACCGCTGGAGGCAGAGTGTATTAACCATAAGCCAAAGTTTGTGTTCATATACAAATTTCATGCAAAGCTGCAGATTGTTTCCTTATGTTATTTGCATATGCTACTAAGTTGTACAGAGCAGCACATGCAGCTGCACAGGCTTAGGTTCTATATAATATCTTTCACATAGTGCTAAGATTACAAGAGAATTGGAAACAAAGATTTCTAATAAATTCTGGTGTCCTCTTGACCTTTAGTGTCCCAAAGGTTCTCAACAGCAGAGTTTTGACAGTAGTTGTGCTGATCCTTATCAGTCCCAATCTGCTGATATGAGTTAAAGATACAAAAGTGAAGAATTCCTATCATGCATTATGATTTAATATTACGCAGTCAGGGTAGCACACTTCTAAATTCAGAACCTGATTCCAGAATGTGATTTCTGCGCGTAGGTGAAGTAACTTAAGACACTGTAGCACTATAACTATAGAACATCCTGCCAATCTGCCTCCAACAGCCTTATGTTGCAAAAAACACTCTTTCCAACCTCCAAAATTACTTAGATCCCATTTTTCAAATGTTAAAAGCTCCAGTGAATCTTAATAATGTAAATTTAACTTTTTCTTTCTTTCAGGTAGGGACAGTTCTCATTTGTCACACTGGACCATTGTATTACAAAGACATTTTTTATTGTTGCTTTTTACATAATTTGTGAGCTACTTATCAAATAATAACTTTTTCATGTTTGAATTTTATGTTCACATTTCTTGTCTTACCTCTCTTGATTTTCAGTGACTGTGGCCTCCACAGATATGATGTACATTTGATTTGCTTGATTGTCAAATGTAACATTGTTTTCAAGATTTCAAAATTAGTATTCAAAACAGGAAAATAAATATTAGATGTAAAAATATAAAGATGATCACTATGTAGTCTTTCAATGGCATTAGCAGTGAACTTGGAAGGTTCCTATTTTTATTCTTTTCAAATGTAGTAGGTTATATCATATGAGACTTATGGAAAGAAACCCCAAGGATGACAATTTCATACAGAGGTGCTATTAATGCATATTACAGTAGTATCTTCAAAGAGTCATAAATACACTGTGATCTTTCCTTGCCTTTGCTTAATTATGGCACCTGTGTAAGTGTTTTAGAGAAGGTGTTCAAGCAATAATAAGCTTTAGTCCTCAAGCCCAAGATATACCTCAGTTAGTGCTACTTGTATGTGAATGCAAGGTTCATGAAAGGTATTCATCTGACAGCAAAGCTATCTTTAACTAAACATTTTTCCTTCTGGAGTAATTAAAGCATCATCAGAGAACCTTTTCAGTCCGGCTCCAGCAGCTCTGACTGAGGAATGACTAACTAGGTCAATTCTAGGTCACTCTGGGCATTCATTTCCTTCCTGCTTACTGAGATTATATGTTAATTTAAGGTGTGTGCATTAAGAAGTGACCTAAAATCAGCAGTCTCAATCTAGGTGGCAGTATTACTGGTAGTCCTCTTATTCAGCAGTCCTCTGGGCACTCTCAAACCCTAGCATCACTAATTTTTTTTTTTCTGTAACAGTAAGACTCCATTAATAAAATATTTAATTATTTCTTTCACTAAATAAAAAATCTTTCAAATTATGTTATTTCTTCTTAAAGTGAAGGTAGCAAGCTTTTTAGTAGTTTTCTTAATTACAAAATATTCAGTCTATTTCAATATTTTGTCCTTTTAAACCAAAGTCAAGCGTGGTCTGGGGAAAAAAATCAGCATAATTCCAGATGTCTTACCACACTACCAGATGTGTTAAGTTCTAAAAATTTAGATATTATCAATGTCAGTAAACACTTTTCCAGCTGATAAATGATCTGACTAGCTCAAAAGGACTGCAGTCAATAAATACGTGTCTGGTTTTTTTCTAAAATGATGCCATGTAGTCAGAAGCTGATTTAGAAGTCAGAAAAAGAGTATTAATAAATGATCATTTTGTATATATGGTAAACAGCAAGTGTCTCCGATTCTCCACAGTACGAATGAGCTTGTTAAATATATGTATTATTTATTTGATAATAGATTAATACAGAAGAACAAATTTCACATGTGAGGTAGTGATTTATGTTAAGACCTTACACAATTTCAACAGGATCCAGCAAAGTTAGAAAATAACTGATGGCAAATGGTAATGTGATAGCAATTCCAAGTGGCCTACTTGGGGAGTTTAACACAGAATCATAGACTCATTTAGATTGAAAAAGGCCTTTAAGATTATCAAGTCCAAACATAAACCTAACACTGCCTAGTCCACTGCATTTGTGTTCCTCATAAGTATGTAAACTTCCTGTTACAGTAAGGAATAAAATATTTCAGTGACTTTAATTGTACCTTTACTTCCTGAAACACTTTGGTGTCGGATCCCAAATTCCCCTGTCATCCTGCTGCCTCCTAGCTGGCTCCCAGACTGCTTCTCATCTGTGATGTCCCAAATATCAGCCCAGAAAGGGAAGCTCAGTCTCTACAAGGAGGGGAACTGCCTTGAACCACACAGCTAGTAGAGGAGCTCAAATTCAAGCATGGTCACCAAGAGCATGGTAGCTATAGCCACTGTGAAGCACTCACTGAAAATCTATGACAATTGCTTTCTACACTGGATGCAAATAATTATTTGCACTGGATGCAAATAATTATTAACATTCTTTTGTGTATACTTCTAGGTGGTGTATGAAGTATATTGTTGATACAGAGAGAAATAAATTATGAGAATCATCAGAGGCATAGGAAATTTCTTATATGAAGAAAGATTAAAAGGATTAAGAAATTTGTCTTACAGAGAAGATGTAAAAGTATATACTAGAAATGGCTCAGAAATAACCATTAGGGTTTTTTCTCATAGTAAAAGCACTTCTCAATTTCCTTGAGACTGAAAGAAGGCAAATTTTAAACTGGTTAAAGTTAACAATTTTCATTCAGCATCAGACTATAAAACTCACAGCTAAAAGAAATTATCATGCCTAAAAAATTAGCAGGATTCAAACTGTTTAAATCCTTGTGTAGATGGCAAGAATACTTACACGAGATTCCAGTAAATACTTTAAGTCTATATAAAAGGTATGAAAATCTCCATGTTAGTGATTCAGCCTACTTTTATTGTGACGGGACCTGCAGACCTAAGGAAGAGGCAAAACAGAAGGCTGTCATTATGGCTGTCTTGATTCATGTGTCTGCACTAAAAAAATTATAATGACACATATATAAGTAGTGTCAACATTCTTTTGTGTATGTAATCTGCATGTGTTTGTACACATCAATTGATCAAGCACTTTTAAAAGTTTGTCATGGATCCTGGCTACTACCTTAAACTGTGTCTTCATCAATATGATTAGGTATATTTATTGAACATAGGATGCAGTCAAGCTTCCAATAACACCAGTGAGACCTGCTTCTACTGCCTCTGTAGGGGGAAAAATAAAAACAAACAAAAAAAAAAAGAAGAAAGGAACTTAACATTACATGAGCATCCACAGCTGCAAATCAAAGTGGGGTGAATACAGTTTGAAATGTCCCTCACTTTTCTGGATAAAGTAATTAATGATACAAATCTGACTGGCCCATTCCATTACTGATCTCTTCATACAGACCTTAAATTAAAAAAAAATGCTGACACATATGTGCTTGTAGGAGTTATAATCACATTTGGCTTGTTGGGAAGGCAGCTTGTTAAATTCTAGGAATTATCTTGGAATTACTCTGATTTTGTTTTCTGTGTTCTGCACTTTTACATTTTTGAGATTTGCCTTTGGCAAGCCCACCTATATGTGCTGGGCAAAACAGACTGAATATGCTGTCAAGAAAACTCCATGTGCTAGTGTCCCAAAGACTTATTTTTTGCCTGAAGAAAGTCTGTCCTAGAGGGGTGCAGAAGGGAATTGCCAAACACGTGGAAAACACAACACAAACTTCTAGTATATATTCTAACTTCCAGAAGACATCCAGAAGAATTACCATTTGATATTCATATACTATGTAAGTCTGTGGCAAACTCACTCAATGTATCTCTATTTTATTTGAAGTGCAGACTCAGACATGGGGTCTGGGCAAGTCAGGGGGTATCCTGAAAGAAAAATCTCACCTACAGAGTGTTCATTAGGCTCACTTCAAGTACAACCTTCTTACTGGTTATGTGCACAGTCTGCTGCCATCTACACATATCATGGAGCATGAAGCATTGCCATGCCCCCATGTTTCAAGACTGGGCAGCTGTCTGCAGTCTGTAGGCAGACTGAGAGGCAGTCACCTTCATGGCATGCAGAAGGTCAAACTAGAGGCATCCTAATGACAGCGATGGCATGGCCACAGAGTCAGGGAAACCCTCTGTACTCATCTCTCTTGGAAATCCACTAACTCCGTGGTTTCCTGAGTCACGTTCCTTTGCATGTGAGACTCAGAACTGAATCTGTAAAACTGGGATACATAAGGCTGAAAAGTTTTACATGATATTACTGTGTCAGAGAGCACCATTACATGAATAAGAAATAGGGCTTCATTCAGAGGGATACTATACTTCAGTCTTTGACTAAAGCCTTTGTTTCCTAGCCCTGCAAAAGAAAATTAAAGGGGTGATTCTTCATTAAATTATCAAGCCCCTCTATACTGCAGGTTGAAGAATCCCATAGCAGGTATTGCTGATTCATTCCACAATCACAGGATATAATGCACTTCAAATGCTCTTTAATTTTGCTTTTCTTGCTTTGTGATCTGGTTATATTCTGTGTATCCTAGAGTCAAATATTGTCCTGCAGCATAAAATAGTGACACTGTCAGGGAATGGAAACTTGGCCCAATCTTGCACAATAATATCCTTTTAGTTTAGTTTTTTTCTCTATCTGATAACCAGAAGCTACTTAACAAGATGCTCATTTACTATCTAGTTTGCTTCACTTATTTAAAGTATAAAATTCTATCACTTGCTATTAGAACAAATGTCCTATCTTTCATGAGCTAATCTTGTATGACAGATGCACTGTCCTACATGTATAAATCTATGAGAAAACCAATCTGATAAAACTTTATGCCTGCAAAATGATGATTCACTTATATCAATGTACTTGTCACTCAGACCTTTAAAAAATACATATAATATCACAGAGTTGGGTGGGTGCTGAAAATATGCAAGACCCCGATAATGGGAAAACATTAGCCACAAAGTGTAAAGGAGAAACACCAATTAAAAAAAAAATTACCAGTCCAAAGTTCCCAAGTTCGTAGACCGTACATTATGAAAAAGAATGGGTAAGCTTTTGATCTTAGGGTGCTGCAGCAGCTACCTCATGGGCAATGGCATCATTTTAGTTTAACTGGAGATATCTTACTCATCTCCTCAATTTTCATATCTGTACTTTTTATAAAAACAAACATAACTTAGGCCCTATGAATCAATATTTTAAAACTGCTGTCAAAAGCTAAACAGATGTAGCTCTTCTGTTTAAACATCATGCTACCTCCAAAAGATCCACTTCTGAAAAGACTGTTGTCTCACTTTCTAAGCTATCTCTGAGGACAGGTTAACTACATAATTTTTTTCTTAATGTGTTTAAAAATGTAATTGTTTTATGTGATTTTCAGTATTGATGATTGCAGGTGTGATGAGCTTTCATCTTTGCATTGAAGTCCATGTGTGCCATATGTTTGTATCCATGCAATTAATTGCCTGAAAGACACAACAGCATTGCTGTGTAAGCTAGATACAGTTAGCATTAAAATATTTTTTTCCCCCCAAATCATGCATGGCCACAATGACAAGAACTGGTTCTTTCTGTCCCTCCGCTATGGATAAAATAATCTCCCACAGTACTTCATACTGAATCAGGTGCACCTTGCACCAAGGATTCCTGCAACAACCTCTTTAGGGGCTAATGCATCTGCCTTGAAATAACAACTACACCATCTCTGGATGGAGCAGATTTTTGCAGCAATGAAGTCTCTGTTTGCTCTGCACTCATGGAAATAATGAATTCACTTCCTTTTGCTTCTACATTAGTAATCTGGGGTTGGGGATTTTTTTTTGTTTGTTTTTTTTTTTTTTTTTTGCTAACATTTATAGAAACAAATTTTATGAAAGAAGAGTGTTCATATATTTAATCTTCATAAAATGCACTAGCCAGATGCAAGTGAGGGACTCGAATTAGTGCTCCTTCAGGTGGAAAAAACATGCAAAAGTGAACTGTGTATATGCAGAATTTCGCATTAGGCATGGTATGGACCCAATAATGGTGTCATACAGACATAGAGACAACTGGCTACTGCTGTGAAGGGTAGCTGGGGGACAAAGATACAGTGCTGAAGAATCCATACTTTATCCCTTCACTGCTCGTGGAATAGCTTGTTTTATTTGACATAAACTATTCCTGGAGTCTGAAGTATTTAATGGACATAGTTACAGACTATCCACATTGATAGTTGATGGTAGGATCCACATTCAGTTGATGGTAGGATATTCAGGATTTAATGAAATTATTTCTATTCAGTGTTTAATAATTGACACTGCAGGATTTAGAGTGGATGAATTAAGTCAGAAGAATCTATCTGGCAAGGCACATAAAACTGTGTTCAGTGAAATTTAATCAAAAATCAACCCCATAGCATTTAATAATAAAATTTAATAATAAAGCATCTAGTGGCTATTCACAAACCTTCTTCTGGCAAATCACTAGATAGTTGCATCAATATTTTTCTGGATTTCATAAATTAGAGGTCATAATTTACAATAATGATCCAATGCCAGCACTCTATATTGGTCACTTGTTAAAGGAAAATTTAGAATGATTGGAAATGTTACAAGTGGTGTGAGTAAGGTCATTGTTTGCAATAGAAACAAAAAATATTTCTACTTCATTTTAATTCAGCTGTGCTCATGAGAAAATTCACATTTCATTCTCAATAAAAGCTACAGCAGAATTCTACTAGTAGTGTCCAACTAAAAGCTTCTGGTCATCGTTTTATAGAAATTCATTAGGGGCCTGCTCCAAACCTCATGGCAATCTATAGAGATAATTGCATTTGTTTTCATAAATCAATTTGATAGTAACTAGACAAACAAAATATATAAAGGAGGTGATTTTGGTACAACAACAGTACAAAACTATACACTGTACACAGAATTCCAGTGGAGTAAATTGTTTCAGAGAGACACCCTCTTAATGCTAGAGGAACAATGAGCTGAGCAACAAAAATATAATAATAGGTATAGCAAATTTCTTATCTGTGCTCTCAGGCAGTGAGCAAATGTCAGTGGATGTTATCTGTGGAAACACAAGATGAAATAGAAAAAAAGTGAATTATAGTGAAGAGGAGGCAAATAATGAAGCGTCCCTCTGAGCCTGAGGAAGTAGGAGAGGAACACTGGAACCAGCTGGTCCTGAGCCGAAGGGAAGACATCAACTGAGTCCTGCTAAGGACCAAGAAACTCGACTGGATCCATTGTCTCCTGATTGTAGGGACCTTTGGGGATAGCCTTAGCCAGGGGAAATAACCTTGTGTTTTGCTACTTGGTGAAGTTTGCATTTCAATAAATGAGCTGTACTTGAGGGAAGAACTGTAAAGAGGCTTGGCATGGTACCAGGCTTTTTTCCTTGACTGAGGGGTAGCCTGCCAATTTACAGAAACATGGGGGCTTTGCAAGTACTGTGTGCTAATACAAGATTTCCTTCACCTTGCAATAAAGACATGATGCTTTCCAGTATTTTAAAGCAGACTTGACACATTATCTTTCAGTGTATACCAAGAAAAGTCACCTCTGAAAAAGAAGTGGAAAAAGAGATATTTTGTGATCCTTTTATTTGAAATCTTCAAGAAAACTTCTTACACATTGAAAAGTAACTATTCTTCAATCAGAAAAAATATATGCTTGTCTCAGGTTGCAAGCTCTTTGGAAAAGATCTGTATTTTTTTCTATATTTTTGCCCTATTGAGTACAGCACGACTCTTCTCCAAGACTAGCACAAGAGTAACAAATTGTCAATGTATTGGAAGTCCACTTGTAAGTCTTTCAGCAGAGTTGCAATGTAGTACTTCCATGACTTCAGTAAGCTCTTGAAATAAATTAATGTTGTCCAAATGAGTAACATTTCTTGAATCTGCAGGCACCCTTAATGTGACGGCACATTAAATTTGCAGGACTTAGAACTTTTGCTTCACAACCTGGATGTAACTACCATATCTTTTTAAAGAAAATTCTGTTCAGGTATAGAGCCAAAGGAACTGATTTTCCTGTCTTTTACATCAGCAGTCATTCTTAAAACAATCCTAAGGAATGTGTGAAATTGTAGAAAACTGTATTGCTTATCAATGGAAGTTAAAGAATCCATAATTAGTCACGCTGGTTCCAAGCTTCCAAAGCATAAACTGAGTTGTTGAAATCTTGTTGGGATGTTTTTCTATTGTAAATAACAAGGGAGAAATCAATCAATTGAGAATGAATGGAGGGCAAAATTATATCTATAAGAAAGGTGTATACAAGGAAAATAATAATTGAGAGACGTGAAAATGGTTGTATATGTTTCCTTCAGTAAGAGTAAAATCTGTAAAACTGGGTCTACATTCAGTTTTACACAGATTCCTAGTCCTTATGCTATCCTGTCTCTCTGACTGGAAGCTAAATTTGTCTTTTATAGTGCTTTATATCAGTAGCAAAAAGCAAAACATAGACTTTCAGTAAATTTAAATGTGATCTCTCTATCAGTAATGTCGAGGAGAAAGTTTTAGTTGGTGAATGAGTGAATGTGTTGCTTTGTTGTAATTAGTTTTACTTCACGAGAATGCTTAAACAATCTGTTCAAGTTATAACCAATGTGACTTTTTTATAGTCTGAGCCTAATACAGACAGAACACATTTAACTGTGTGAATAGTAAATACTTTGTGAGGGCTAGAGAGGGAAGAAAGAGGCACTGCCACATGGTATACAGCATTTGCTGAGAATGACAATGCAACATCTCCTCCAGATTCCCACAGGATGTGTAATTTTTGTTATTTCAGGGTCTTGTCCAATTTATTTGACACTATTGTAAGATTCGCATAAAATTGAATTGATTTTGGTTCTTAGCTTGTCATGAAAAATACTGGCTAAAACCAGAGTTTATATTTGCAGAAGTGAAATAAAACCTTCCTATTCCCATATTCTGAATAAGCACTTTCAGCTTGTTTAAGATCATTCCAAAAATAACAGGAAGCAGGCAGGTAATAGGTACTGTCTGGCATAACATAATTGCAGCCCCAGGCAAGAAGGGAATAATGGATTCTTCTATACCCCTTTTCCCCATGAACAAATCTTCAAGGAAAAGGGACAAATGTAATAATAAAAATTCTAAAAATCCTTAAGAATCTTTTAAAAGCCAACTTACTAATTCATTATTTGAAAAAATCAATAATTACTACCTGCTCTATGCAATAAACACATAGTTGTTTACTATTTACTCTGTTTTCCTTCTTTACTTGAGGGATAGATGTCTAAAGAAAAACAAAGTATGGAGAGAGTTGTATGACCACAGCTCAGCAGATGAGTGAAGACAAGAAAGCTTGTGCTTAAAAATGTAGATCTCAGTCATCGGAATGTGCAAATACTAGGTTATAATTACTCTTTATTAGGTTTTCTGCTGGTAAGATTAGGGAAGGTATGAGCTGGGGATACATGAGTGGTAAGGGAAGTTGGACTGCTGTGCTTACTCTGGGAATTGTGTTATCCATCCATCTATCCATCCATCCATCCATCCATCCATCCATCCATCCATCTTCTGTGAGTATAACCAGCTACAAGTACATTCCTATATGTAGCAAAGCTCTTATATTCATGGTGTTTGTGCCTTTAGCTGTCAATTTCCTGCTATTTTTTAGTGACCTTGACTTCACCCTTAACAACTGCAGTGAGCTCCAGTTCTATGTTACCTATTTGTAGTTCAACAGCCCCTCCTGAACCTAGCCCAGAAAAGCAAGAAGTGCAGCCAGCCCAAGCCTTTCAAGTGGCAAGCTGTTTGGAGGTAGAACAACAACATTGCCATGACTCAGTGACAGAACAGTCAGAGATGGGATCATGGGAAGAAGCAAGTGTGGCCTTCAGGTATCCATCGAGGACACACATATCCACACAGATGTGGTGATCTGCAGGTGGCTGTGTAGTACCATCATCTTAGCGGTGCAATCGTGGCTTACGACAGTCCCTTCTGATACGGGATTTTAGCTAAGCCACCAGTGATCAATAAAATAAAATAAAATAAAATAAAATAAAATAAAATAAAATAAAATAAAATAAAACAGCACTATATGCAATAATTTTTTTTTTTCATTATTTGTTTCATGGACATGAGAATTCATATAACAATATATCTCAAAGCTTGTCCCCATTCATTAGTGTAAATTTGTTCCACTGAGCACTGAGTGGTTGGTTATGTGATTTTAGTGTGATGATTACTTGGAGATTTGTACATCATCAAAAATAAGGGCTCTGTGCTCATCAAATACATGACCTGCAGATGATCAGAGGCTATATTTCAGCTCTCAGCTCACACTATCTTGCTAAACTTGTCTGGGCTGAGGAGACTTGTTTTTGCTCTTTCCTGTGGGCCTCCCACTAAGAAGCGAAAATGAGTTGATTTCTGTATTTCCATCTCTGCTCTCAAAACTCACCTGATTCTGAAAAATCAGAATATTTCCCCTCAAAAAAAATTACAAAATGAAACATTGATCTCCACAAAAAGGTGAATGAAACCTCTAGTCTGTTTGCGAAAGACAATGAGTAATCTAAGAAAAATAATATGTGTGCTTAGTTTAACTAGAAACACTGTAGTGAAGTCTGTGAGGCTTTTCCTTCCAACGACAGTGAGAGCTGGAAGACAATACTTTATATTCATTTATAACCCACAGGTTCCCATTTATAACACAGGTTCCTGCAGATTTACTACTTAGCTCCCACATTCAGTAATAGTGGAACTACCTTTTTTCTTGAGACAGCTGTCATCTTCACACAAATTACTTACCTGGTTTTTATGCAGGCTCATTATTCCTTTCTCGTAAATTTTCTTTTCTGTTTTGTCCAGGGATACTGACCATTTTACAGATTATAAATCAAGAAGAGTCTAATGTTATTACATAATCTGGCCTCCTACATGAACTGTTTGAAGCAGTTCTTATTTGAATTGATGCAGGGCTTTTAAATGTATTTTTTTCATCCTGATCTCTTGAGTAAATTCTTCAAAGACAGAAAAAAGATAATGTTGAGGCCTGCATCCAACCTGACCACTCTGTTCTGCCTCCCTTTCTATAAGAGGTCTTTTGGGCTACATTTATACTTCTAATAAACCAGACTGGAGACTGTGCATTGGCCCAGAAACCATGTAATATGACCTGAATGCATACCCGAAAAGCCCCACCACCCCATTCCAACCAGATTCACTTTATCCACATCTCCTAATGGGAAAGGTTCATGTAACATGCTGTCCACTTAGTGACACCCACACAGTTTTAAGGGCAGTAATGCTAATTGTCGAGGGCCAAAAATTATACTTGGAAGTGTGCTAAAACTGTAGAAGTATCAGAAACTGCAGAAGGGCATATGCATATGAGCCCTGACCCTGTTTTACTTGCACATGTAAGAAAAACTCAGTGACCTTTATCTAAGCTTGCAGCCATTCCCTTAGGTTTCTCCATCTACAACTTACTACTCTGTCATTTATGCAACACTCCCTCTTTACATATTCCAGTCCTCCCCTCTACTTGACTACTGTGTATCTCATAACTTATCTTGTACACCCTGCCACAGTCTGGGGGCCTCAGGATCTCCAAAATGTGCTCTTACAGTTTCAACCTGCATCCCAGTTCTTGCATATTTTGTTTCCTGTTTATTCTCCCAAGTAAATATGTGATGTGGTAGCTATCCTTAAAAGTAGGCTAACAGCTATCTGGGCTGCTTGTGCATGCTGAGGGAATTGACTGATGTTGTCCATCCCAATGAAAGCAAAGTGTGAGGAAACAGTCACAGCTGGTGCAATTGGTCATGAGATCATGGTAATTGTAAAGATATGACAAAGCAGCATGTTGAGAATTGAAAATCCTGAAGGTTTACAGGAAGATGAGTTATTCTGATGGAGACAAACTGGTCACAACTCTATATAGTTGTCTTACAAAGCTGTCTCATAATCAACCTTATATCTGGACTGTGAGGTCTGGGGTGATATCAAGACCTATTAAGAAGATGACTGTTCAGTGTGAATTTCAGTATAGTGTTAATTTTTATGGCATTGCATTTTCTCCACAGGTTCAAACGATCAGGAGACCATTCATTGTTCTCATTCATGTTGAGGGATAATATAAAGTATTTTAAATGTTTTAATTGGTCATCCAAGTAACTGTTGGGGTTTTTTTCAATACTTCTCATGGCCTGGAGGTCTTTTTGCCATTACCTTTCTTTCAAAAGTTTTCATATCTTCCAGGAGAAAGCAATGACATAAGAAGACCCGGCTCAAGATGAGGTACTTGAACATTGAGAGACATCTACTGATACCATCCTAGTTTTATCTGGCTGTTTGGGGAGGAAGGAGGGAGTTTTTGACTGTTGCTACCCAATCATAATTCTGTCATGATGGTGGTGAGTTTTCTTCTCAGGTAGGCAGGAGGTGTCGCTTCCTTCTTCGCTCAATATGTCTGAAGGCAGGGAATGAGGTCTTAGGAAAGATGTTCACAGTACTTGAATAAGAAGAAGCTCCAAGCAAAAAGACCTTCTGTGCCTACAGATGCTATTGGGATCGCAAGGTAGGATGGGAATGTGGCACGCAGTTTGGAACTAGTATTTGGGAAAGAGCTTAGGAGTAGGGGTCATGGCATGCAATGATACTGCTGGAGCCTCACATTACCCGAATTAAGGTAATTCACTTCAGTGCTTAAAATGTTCCTTTTTGCTAGCTAGTAACTAACTTCTTTATAAATACAGCTAATTTTCTTTTCAAGGTTCTACACTGGACCTGTTACACATACAAAGTCAGACATGATTCATATTACTTTTGAGACTACTTCAAATATAGATGCAGGTGGCATCATGGTAGTTCTGGATGCCACCCTCTGCAAGATGTGCCTTTCTCAAAACCACAGTCTGCCTTTGTGGTTGTTGTTTTAGAAGCAGCCCTTCAGCTGGTGTTATCACATGATGACACAAAGTGTGAGAAATGAGACAGTCAACAGGTGCTAAGAGACCTTGAATACTAGAAGCAAGAAAAAAAAATTTAAAAGGCTAAAGTTAGGTTAAGGAGATATAAAAGCACCAGAAATTCTGAAAATTTTTTTTCAAGGTAAAACCAAGCCAAGTCAAGAGAATTATAGGTCACGCTGGCTAGATCAAAGGAAACACTTTGAGAACAATGTGTTTATAGCCCATGTTGTGACTGTAAGATTTCCCAGCACTCTTACATCAGGCTTTCTCTAGGACTAGTAGAAAAAACCTTTGATTTACCACTCTTTATTTGGAAGGTTTTACTAGCAACAGTAAAGCCATACAACACTGTCTTTGTTGTTTTAGTTCTAGCTTTTTCAGTGAACTGAGTTTCAGAACACAAATTCCAGGGCAACGGTAGGATGTGGGGCAAACTCAGTCCTAGAGCTGTTGAAAAGTTACAGAAGATACTGTAAGGCAAACATCATAAATTTACCTCTTCTTTTTTTAACTTGGATTCAGAAGGAAATGAGCATTTGATTGTGCTATATGCCCAGAGGTCTTTCTCTTCTTTTGTATGTCTCCTGCCTCATATCTTCTGATTTCATTGGCCAGTTTCTAGAAATTTCAAAATGTGACAAATATCACAAAGATAATTTTGATCCTAAGTGTTTCTTTGAACTCAACTCCCTCAACAATCCTACATTACTACTGCAGTAGAGCAAAAGGAAGACGAACTCAGCAGTTACAAAAATATTTGCTTTGTTGGCCAATGAAGCTGAATTTAGTGGCTGGCCATAAAGCATATTAATCTCTGCAGGTCGGCCACGATATCAACATCTCCTTCATACTGGAGGTGTTGAAGGAACTATTGTTGAAAGGGGCTATTGTGGTCAAAATGGTTAAGGGACAAACGTTTCAAATCTGTAGGAAGCCATCAACTCCTTTGCTTATAGAACCACATATTAATTACATATACAAAACCTTCCTGCAGTCAGAAATATTCAGCATGCAATGGGCTATTCAATAAGCATATGCGTGAAGAAGTACCCCAAATACATATTTAAATGCTATTAAATATGTGTACAAAATAACGAAGCAACATGTTGATATGTTTATGCATCAATTCTAAACATTCAAATGTTTATTTGCATGAACAAAAACAATGTACAATTACAGTGCTTGCAATGTAGGCACACAGAAAATTTGACTATCATTTCAGTTTGATTAGCATTATCTATTTTCTCCATTACTGAAAAAATCTCAAGTCCAATTAGAATAACTATCCCACAAATATTGAATATATTGTGTATTTATATATTTACCATAGACTTTCAAAATTAGTACAAGATCAAAATTGAGCATAATTAATTGTAAGAATATGTTCCAAAGCAAAGACTGATAACAAAAGGTATCTTCTGACACAAAGGCTGAGACAAGCTTTTAGTTCAAGGCATTGTTTTTTCATTGCTATCACTAGTGGGGCACATGGTCCATCGTGGCCTCTCTGCCAACTCTTTTGTTGTGAGTCATCATGGGATCAAAAGTCTGTCAAATAACAGAACAGAGATAACACATCCATACACTGCACTGTTTCATACGTGTCTCCACAGCTTTATTTTAACATGCCAGAAAAAGACTCAAAATTACTCCTTCCTCAAGTCCAGCCACTTCTTCAGGTGCTACGCTGGGCAAGCTCTGGGGAGTTGGAGAAAGGACATAACTGTCTCTAAATGGGATTAGCATTAACAGGGGCTATGAGGTTCAGCTTGTTCTTCTGACCCCTCTGCTCAGCAGAAACACTGTGGTGCCCCAGGAGCTATTTCTGAAGATATGCTTATTCCAGCTATGGGAAACCCTGTACTCCACTCTAGAAATACCAGGAGCAAGAAATGTGGGGGCAACTACTGGCAAAACTGCATTACAGCTTCAATTTTATTAATTTTAAATTGAACCTGTATAAAGGATCAGGCCCTCTGTGTAAAAGACTCTATTGTACCTGTAAAGAATATTACTCCTCAGATCAACAAAACAGCAATTAATTACTCTAAAATTAACTTAAAATTAACCAATAATGAATTTCTTTGAAAATATCTACAGTAACTTTAAAAAAATGCATTTAAAAAAATTAATTTCTAAGGAAATACTCAGAGGAACTCTCTCACCCTTTAATTATATATGTTCACATCTTCCAAATGTGACTGCAGGTATAAGGGATAACATTGATAGGTCACATTTATTAGGTATAATTCTTCATTAACTGAAAATAATGGAAAAATTCCCAAGATAGACATGCCATGTACAATACAGAAAGGAATACTAAAAGCCAAGCCAAATGGAAAGTCATCTTGTAAATCAGTAGCAAGACTCTTCCCCAGAGGCTGGGTACAGTCAAAATAAAAAAAAAATCTACTGAATAATTAACAGGTGTTATTGAAAATGGGGTGAAGTGGTTTTAGGCGTATATCCTGAGGGAAGTAGCATGAGCAGGGAACCATACTAAAGAGTACATTACAGGAAAATGAAATCCTACCCACCTAGCTGCTGTTGAACCTCTAAGAACTGCCATTGCACAGGTGGTTAGCAAGGCAGGAGCTAAGAGGGAAGTCTGGAGCACAACTATATCCTTCTTAAAAGTGTTTTTGCATTGCTCCAGCAGATAACTAAAATCTTCCTGGCCATGTTACAGAGGACAATGTCAACTAACAATATGGCTCCTACACTCTATATATAGAGAGTATCCAGGTCCAAAGCTCAGTGAAGTCAAATGTGATTGGGCTTCAGTGGATGCTGGATTAGGGCCAGATTGCATGAGGCAGGCAATCTCTTCTGAGTGCTTGGGAAGGGGAGAAGCCCACATATCCCATCCTATAGTACTCAGCAAGAGGGTTCTTGGGCACCTGAATGTAGATTTCTCACTCAAAACACTGTGATCCGAAGGTGGGTTGAGCTGTCTTTGACTATTCGTAGCTTGCAATGGCTGAACCAAAAGACGACCAGAACACAGTGTTGCACAATTAGCTAGGCTGACAGACTGAAATGTATGTGTTCACAGTAGGGAATCATGTTGAAGACTCAGGACGAAGAACTATGCCAAATAACTGAAAATAAACAAAGAAACATCAGAAAGTATTCTTTGAGAAAAATACTTGTTTGACATATGAAAGCTTTGACCACAGTATGAGTCACTGCAAGTGACTTCTGATGATTCACTGACATTTTTTAAACTGTAATAACAATCTCTAGTTGTTTAAATTTTTTAATTTTTTCTTTTTTTTTTGTTTTTAATGAATAAATGGTTTGGGCAGCTTTTCGTATATAAACCTGTGATTTAGTTTTCTTTTTTTTAAGCCTCTAAACAGCCATACTAATGAGCTGTAGTAGATAAGAGTAGTGCTTACATTTCTTCTTCCTTCCATCTTGGAAGGCCATTTCTAGTGCAGAAGATCAAGATCTTGACTGCTCTCAGACTGTAAA
Source organism: Sakesphorus luctuosus (assembly GCA_013396695.1). Lineage (NCBI taxonomy): Eukaryota > Metazoa > Chordata > Aves > Passeriformes > Thamnophilidae > Sakesphorus > Sakesphorus luctuosus. The sequence continues at coordinate 41,931 of VWZD01005278.1, forward strand.
TTACTTGGAATTCTGGTGGTGATGGTCATCTCCTAGAAACCAAACCAAGGGAACAGATCTCATGATATCAAACCACTGGAATGACACCAGATTTTGTCTCTTGGCACTAAAATGGCTTTTGGGTAGTGACACCTGCATTACTTATGCAGGAACATTTAGTCACTCACTTACACCAGTATCATTGCTCAGATAAAAATAGCTTGAACTTTCTGTCAGGTATGAGAAGGTTCCTCCCAGTCAAGCATGAATCCCTTTCCAAATGACGTAATACAAACTGGAAAAAAAAAAGTTTTTCCATATCAGAAAGAGACAGTTGTGGCTTGTATGAGTTTAGCTAAATCAAAGCAATTTTACACATTTAGCAGTGTTCATCTGGACAGAATTCAGTAGTGAAAGATTATGGTCTATAATTACTAGTTCTCTTGACCATTCCCACAGTCTTCTGTCCTAAATGTTTTTTTACCCAGCTGATATAAATTTAGGCAAAGTAAAATGTATTCTAGCAGTACCGAGGTATTCAGACACATTTTGCAACAACACTTTTGAAAATTGACACAATACAGTTTTGGAATAGCTTTGAATAATTTCAGAAGGTCATTTAAGTTTAATCTGCCTTGCAGATAAATCATTTAAATAAAATAAATTATACCCTTACTGGTTTAGACTGCAGGAAGAATTTTTTCAGTCTGTTAAAGCTATATATTATTACACACAAGTAATATGAAAATTTTGGATGGGAAGCACCAATAGTGAAATAATTCTTCTGGTAACTTTGCTCTGAATTTTTATCCTGCTCCAAGGCATATATCAGTGATTTCAAACACATGAAAAAAATCAAACTAGTTTGAAGTTATTTGTTGCTTGTATCACTGCTGACCATGTGAATGTTTGTAGTCCATTTCAGTGCAACATTGAAGAGGCTAACTACCAACTAAACCAATCTGAGCCTGATTTGAGCTAATCTGTTTCACTTTGTAAAGGAGTGCTTATATATTTAGTTACCAAGCTTCACCTGGGAATAGCAGCTAAGAGTAAGTTTTTCCTAAGTTGTTTGTTAGAAAAATATGGCAGAATAAAAGCAGGTCTTAGGAATGCAAGAGTAGACTGCAAAAATATTCATTCCGGGTGAGACCTCAGACTGATATAGCTCACTATTCAACATCTGCACTGGCCACTAGCAAAACTGCTAAGAGGAAGGTATAAGTAGCAAGACCAAGTATGTAGTGATGATTGTATGTATCAGCAGTCAATAATCAGCCGTTTAGGAGTGTCTCAGTTTGAAATCTTCTGATGGATCCATCCTGTGCTGATTTGACTGATTCCTTTAATTAATCTATATTTTGTATTTCTTGCTATGCTATGGCACTGGTTTTTCCACAATATGCTTGAGTATCACACAGAAAAGATATTCTCCTTCTCTTCAGCCTGCTGCCTGTGGCTCAAGTCCTTATGTAGCAAAAAAAAATAGAAGACAAGAAAGCTTTTACTAAATGTAAAATTAGTTTATTGTATCATATTTAACCCATTAGACATTTTTATTTACTTATGAATCAATATAAATGTGCAAGTCTTTACTGAATTTTCCGTTTGTTTTTAATGCATGTAGACCTGGCAGTTTATGCCATTTCAGTTACAGTGTGGAGATCAACGCTTTCTGATTCCTATGGGGACATCTGTTCATTAGCACACAGGGTGGCCAATATCGCTTTAGGTAAAGATCAGCCAGTTCCTCTGTTTTACACACTTCGGAAGAATAGCTTTGCTTATAAAATGTAACAAATGTTTCCTGGATTCTAGCCAATATATTTTTGATCCTTTCTTGATCTTCATTTTCACTAATCCTTTTCTTTTTGTATTCTTGCCTTTTGTTGACATGCCAAAATTCTGTCAGTCTTGTTTCCTCTTTCAAAAAACGTATTTTTGTTAAATTGAATTAAGCATTCTACCCTGTTGCCAAGAGCAAATTAAGTTCCCCCACACTGAAATCAAATTTTGTATAGTGTCCGGGCAATTAGCTCTAATATGTGCTTGCTGTAACTCTTAATTTTCCCCTTTTAAGGGTTTTCTTTTTTCTCTGTCTTTGTTTCTGAACAGATTCAGAATCATGAGATTCCTTCTCTTCCCTCTGGTTATCACCTTTTAGCTCTCCCACATCCAGCAACCATCCACTGATACTTAGCCAAACCTCACTTTTAATCTATAACCCAAAGGTATTTAAGTAACAAATTGTTCATTCTTCAACCAGAAAGCTAAGCTGGTGAACTAGTCTGCTGGAACTGGGACAAAACTTGAAGAACAGACTTCTGAAGAGCTCTCTGATACACCACATTTAAGCACATCATATGCATACCAAGAGATTTCCCATGACAATTGAAAACTGGCACTGCTCACCCACATAACTCAATAACAGAAGTCATTTACATCAGAACTTTTTTCTTTGCATTTGTTGTCAGGGGTTTGATTTCAAGAGGTTCAAGGAGGACAGAATATGAGAACATAATTATTCCAAGTAGGTGGGAAAGGAAAAGCCCAATTTTAGGAGGATCATGACAAAATTATGCCCGTTGTATGACGGAATAGCCCAGCTCTAGCCTAACTTTCTAGCAAAGCTTTAGTGTTCTCACATCTGCATGAGCCTCCCATAGGCTTTCCTCTTCAAGCTGCCTTCATCAAAGAGGTTTTTCTTATCCTGTTTCCCAAACCCTTTGTCTTGATGCACAGGCAGGATACATAAGACAAGGAATAAGGTTTCTCCCCGCTTGCTATACAAAGTACTCTGTATTGAGGAAGGATGTAATCAGAGCCAAGGAAGCAGTTGTTTCAGTTCCAATAAAAAGTCATCTTATATCATCAAAAAAAAAAAATGCCTGGATGGTTTCCCGATGTCAACCAGATTAGAATCAGCTAATTTGTTCATGAGAAATTTGACAGTTTGAACATTACTCAGTCAGCCACCGTCCCTCTCTTTCCTTTACATCCCCATTTATTTTGGCAGACTTAAATAGTGCACATGATAAAGGTGTATTATAGTAACAGCCATCATGACATTTTAAACATAATGTTAGAAGTCAAAGAAAAGCTGCTTGGACTCAAAAGGACATCTATCTCTACACATATATGTGTGTATATATATACACGCAAATTGACCAGCCACACTGCAAACACTCTAATGAAGCAATGACTGATTTCAACACATGAAACCTGCAATTACATGAAATATTCTTTTGTTTAATAAAAATTCTTCTATCCACAGATGCACGCAGAAGTGTTTTGCTGCCTCCCATACTTCCCACTGCTGGTTGCCAGTTCCTGCCAAAGTATTAATCCTTTAAGCTGAAGAGGGGGGTATGTTCTGCTGTTCCTGTTCTCGTCTTCTTATTCCTACTCCCCGCTGCAACACTCCTTCGGCTACCTCTTCCCTAATGTAATGTTCTGGCAGCCCTGTAAGTGATGCAGAAGGAAGGTGCAGCTGAGAGTCAAACATCTAGTCCTCACTGATATTCACTGGGGACTAGGCGCTCACTGCCCTTCAGTTTTTAAAAATTCCTTTATGAATAGTAACATGCTAATAACTCAGCCTCTATTTCAAGTTAATGTAGCCAGAACAGTATCCAGAAATTCAGAGCTAGTCTTTGCTCTGGGTTGTATAATACCCATCTACTGCAGCCAATTCTTCTGCTTCTTCAGGACACTTAAAATAATCTCCTTGAGGCCAAGTGCAAGAAGCCCAGCATGTAGTTCCAGAGAACAGGCAGAGGTATCCTAAGGGGGGATGTGGTGACAGGTGGGAGGTAAAGGCTCTTTTTCTTCAGATGTCCTACCATTGCCTCATGGAATGGGTTGGGAAAGGGTGTGGAACTAGGTCAGGAGCCAGCCCACATCTGAACCTCCTCTCCTTTTATTCTGGGCATGCTGGAGCACTTAGCCACTGAAACCCCAGCACAAGCTCATATCGCGTGATCTCACCACAGCAGACGCATGTGACCAGCTCCCAACCTCATCTAGTACAGGAGCAACAATAGCCACCTTCATGTAATCCTTACCAGAACTGCAGTGCCTACATTCACTCAAAGTGCCTCCAAGAAAAGGCTGGGATGTCTGAAGGCAAGTCTGATAGCTTGTGTATTCCTACAAAGCCTGAAGCTCCAAAGTCACTCCCCAATTTCACCCTTCTCGTCTATTTCATGAGCCTCACACTACTCTTCTCTCTTCATCTTTTCATTTTCTATGAGCAGACCTGATTCATGCTCTATTCTATACCACATGCATCAGCTTCTTCATCCTTCTTGATTCTTACCTCTGGTAAGACTGACTTCTTTGTTACTGATGTTATCAAAAGGATGAATTAAAATTAATGCAAGACTTGTAATTCAGCTGTATTGCTGAAGTGAGAAGTCAAGCCAGTCAAAACAGCAAATGAAACATGCTCAAAGGCATATCACAGCAGATTTAAACAAAAACACACTCTTTAGAAAAGCCTAGACTTCTAAACTGAAGAGAAAGGTGCATGATTTGTACACGGGACAATAAGTCTTCACAGAAGCTATTGTACCTATGCACATAAGTACATATAATACTTTTCAAATATTTTAGATCAGTTATGTGATAAGCACAACCCACCTCATGATACAGCTACAGTATCCTTATGTCAAACCTAAAATATATTCTTCTGTAGGAAAAAAATGGGGGGTTGTATTGTAATCTTGACACTATTCTCCTTATAACATCACACAATTTTTTTTTAATATTTTCCTTATATTACAAGTATTTTAGCCAATATATTTGAGTTAGTTCATAATGCCATATAATATACAGCTATTAGTTTTCAGCTTTGAGTGAAATAGTCACTTTCTTTTTCAACAAATATTTCAGTCTGTTTCCCAGTCACTTTAATTCTCATTCTTTTGAAATTTTACTTTGCAAGCTAAGTAGTAGTTAAAGTTGTATATCCTGGCCTTTAGGTTAGGATTTCCACTGCTACAGCAAGCACTCTTGAAAGGCATATTACTTTACATAAGCACTATCTCCAAGCACAATAAGGGGGGAAAAAAGCAGAAAACCTCAGATGAAAACAGATTTAAATTATCACAAGGCATAAAAGGCAAGAAAAAGGTAGCTATGAATGTATTAGAAAGAGGAGGAAAACGATGTATAGATCCATTACATAATGTAGGAAGAAAGCAAGCATAGCTTCACACACATGAAAACATGAAAGATAAATTACAGTCAGCTGCTTGGAAGAAAAGATATTTTAACACAGAAGAGTACCAAACTGAAACATAAGGTTAAAGAACTTATCTAAATAAGTGAGTTAGGTTCCAGCCAGCAGAACTAACAAAACATGGAAATAGACAACATACCTAATTTTAGAACTAACTATGACACTTGCCCAAATTAGTGACTGCATGTGGGAAGCTGGGGAGGACAAAGAAGCTCTAGAAAATGAGAAAAGGCAGAAGCCTTTTACAGAAAGGACGATGTGAAGATGCCGAGCATCATAAACTAATGGGTCTATAAAAATTGTGGAACAAATTACTGAACAATCCGTGTCAAGTGCCTCAAAAATACTAAAGAGAGAAAAGCAAGCAACAAGGGTGTGTCAAGAACAGCTTGCTTCACACCAAACTAATTTATTTCTTTGACAGGAAATAGATGTAGCACACAAGGAAGGAACAGAAGGCCATATTTCAACCACAATAAAGCTTTGCTATAAAGCTTTGCTGCTGTCCACATGGTGTTCTGGGAATGAAGCAGAATCTTGATATAATCACTATCAGGAAGATAAAGTTGGCTGAATTGATTTCAAATCTGCTTATCAGTGATTCTCTGCCAAACAAAGAAAGTATCTCAAGTGGATGCAATTCTCCATTGGGTCTTCTGAATCCAGTTATATTTAATGTTTCCACAATGACTTGCACAATACAATAGAAATTGCCCAGTGCAATAGAGAGTCAAAATATCACATGGCTGGGAAGAAAAAGAAATACTGCTTTATTCTGTGCTGGGGAGATTTCTGATGGTGCACTCCCTACCTGTGCTGATACTGTGAGTCCCTAGAAGTATTCCAGCCACATCTATGTTGCATACCAGATGTATTCTGCTTCTCAAACCTCTTGCCAACCCTGGGATCCATCCTTGTTCTGTTAAATCAGAGTTTGAAGCATATTGCTTGTGCTGGGGAGTTTTGCAGAATATTGTCTTGTGAAGTTAATAAATAGATCTACGGATCTGACTCAAAGACCACTTTAGTTAATACAAGTGATAATGGTATGCAGGTGGATGATAAAGTCTTTTGGACAGACTTTACTGAGTTCCCTAGCCGGAGTGACTGAATCATTTAAATAACAGGTTGAACAATAATTTCACAATTGCATTTGGTTTTACTTTAGTGGCAGTAGTTTTCTGGGAGTAGCTTCACACTTCTGCGTGACTTCAGGGTCAAATCACCTTTACTTCTCCTTAATTTTGTATCACATACTGCACAAAAGAAAGCGTAAGCTTATTCACAGGCACCAAGACACAAGAAGGTTTCATAAAACACAGCAAACTATAATGTCAAGCACAAAGTTTACGAGTCAAAGATTCAAAAGCTTGCTCAGGCAAAACATGACCTCATCTTAACTGAGTACAAGAGTTTCCCAAACAGCAAAGTACTGGCTTTAAGTACAAGATCAGGTGTGCTAAACTTTAAAAATTAGTCTCATTCTATCTGGCCGAAAGCCTGGAAAACTGAACAAAGTGGACCTAGATTAACTTTCAGGTTAGCTGGCTGTCTTGTTGTGGGGATTCTGTCTCTGTGGATATTGCTTCAGAAAATGTAATTTCTTTTTCCTAGCAGCCACGGCTTGCAGCTACAAGGATAAAAAGGTAGAAAAATAAAGCAGTAGTTACAGTTGATTTTTATTTCACTTAGCTCTGATACACAGTAGTGATTAATTTTTACCAAAAGGGAAAGTAAGGGCATATCTTTCATGAGTCATATTCTTTTTTTCTTGTGGATTTCTCAGTTTTCAATGTTTTGTTTCTTGATTTTCCTGGTAACTCCTTGTCACAGAGGTAAGAATAGCAGTAAAAAGGTAACCCCCACATGTGCTTTCTCCTCATCTTATCTCCCTTATCATTTTTTAATTAAGTTGCAATTCAGGTCCTCTTGTTGCTAATAACTGTCTGAAGTGAGCAGTTAAGGTCAGTCTTAAGTGCCTAAACTGAAGGAATCCAACAAATATGCATCTTTTTCATCTTTGGTCAAGAAATGCAAAACCTCATCAAGCAGGCCATATTGCATTGACAGACATACAAGTAGACTGGAGACTGACTTTTAGTCTTCCCAACTGGAAGATCTCAATCAGCTTTTCTGAAAAAAACCTAAACAAAATAACAAAAACCCCAAACCAAATCTACCAAACCAAACAAACATCCCCTCTCAAAAACAAATAAACAAACAAAAAAACCCCAACAAACTCAACAAATTTTGTACATACAAACATAAATTTCACAATTTAACCCTGATACAACTCACCTGTGTCTCCCAAATCATACTAGAAATTAATCAGCCATACAGAGGTAAGGCTGAAGGGAGTCAAAAGTATTCACTGATTTTGCATGCCTCTGTTTATGGTTGTCTGGCTTTAAAGACTTACCAGCAGGTGTCTAATTTAGGCTATCTAAAAAAAAAGAAGAACCCAAAATATGGGGGACTTTCAGAAAATATTTCCCCAAGTGACTTGTACAAGGATTTTGAGTGAGACAGCGCTCAATTCAGAAAAGACAACCGAGGACCCAATCTAAAATTAAGTGAAGGACATGGTTGGCTTTTATGACACGCTTCTGGTAGTGGCAATCACAACATAAGCTGGACTTTGTAATACAATGTATTTGTTACAGGATTCTGAGGCAGAGAAGTGATAGTTTTCATAATG
>VWZD01005278.1:49864-69337 GCA_013396695.1 Sakesphorus luctuosus
ATAATGAAACTGCATATCACTTTCGTATGCACCTGGTATGTACTCAGTATACAGACCTTGTCTTCTCTAAAATGAAGAAGGGAACAAAAAAGTGAGGGTTGGTTTTGAGCCAGATCATTCATGATCTATGCTACAATCCTGAAAGCAAGGGAAAAAACAATCTTATTCTTTCTCAGCAAGTCCAGGAGTGCCTGAGGAACCTATTGTAGTTCTTTTGACTGGTATTTAAAAAGTGTACTTACCTTTTTTGAGTTTTCTTGAACTTTCTGTAAAATCAGTGTCACTTATGTACTAGCCATTGAGGTGTTCTGATGCCAGATTTCTATGTCAGTTTCCATATCCCTCAAAGAATGATTGCACGAAATTTAAAAACTCAAAATATCTTAAACCACCTTCTCCCCCCCTCCCTTTTTTTTTGTATTTTCAGCTCTGTTAAAATCTTTACTCCCTCCTTACTGGCTAACAGGGCTTAAAAACTCCAGTTGTCTTATCTTCATCAAGATTTTGTCAAAGATTAATTAACATGGCTTGCAATTTATCCCTTTTCTTAATAAAAGAAAGGCTGTATTTTTAATTTTTTTTTCAAAGTTACGACTAGGATAGTCAAGATATGAAAATAAAAGGTTTTAACAATATAGACAGAAAGACTGTTTTGGAGAAGTTAGACTAACCACCTGACAGTGGCAGAGTGCAAAGAGAGGCGAGAAAGGAGGTCAAATGTACTCAGTTTCTCACACCTGTGAGAAAGTAGGTGTGAAGAAGAGTTCACTGAAGGAAAAACATGGAAACTTATAAGTCTGTAAGACATTGAAAACAGATTGTTCAACTCCCTTCCTTCCCAGCCATATTGTTGGAAACAAAGTGGACAGTATATTCTTGCCTTTTAGTCAAGAAAATCAGAGCAGATTAACAGGTTCTCTGACTATTTACAAAAGTAGAAGAAAATTCACAGAATCTTGGGAGTTATGTGTATTTAACTAAATACAGGATTTGACCTAACATTTTACTTTCTAAGAGAGAGTTTATTTGTTTTTCTTCATGAAATCTTTAGTCAAGCAAGATACTACCTGATTTAAAACCAGAATGTGAAATCCTCCCTCCTGGATGGGGGCCTGTGCTGCAGAGCCATGGAAGATTAGGTACAAAAAGTACATTGAACATCTCTGCACTTAATTGTCACTCTGTGTTTATGTGACCAATCAGGCAGCACAGCAGGCATGAATTCACTGCATGGCACGGTTGATGTTGAGGACCCCATGTCCTCCTGCTGAATGTTTCACAAGATTTTAGTTGTGAGTAGAGCTGGAGTCTGGCACTAGGTGTTGAAAGCTGATGGGAACAGGAGTGCACAAGGTGTGCACCTGCCAGGCATTCCCAGGTTACTTCCACCTGAGAGAACACCCAGCCTGTGCATTCCTCAGCCACTCCACAATACAGACTGGAGCAGGGCAAGTGCGGCTGCATGAGCAGGGGACTCACTGCAAAGGCACAACCATGATCTGCAGTGAAGACTCACTGTCCCCTCACCTGGGGCCCAGTCAGATGGGCTGGCAGCAGGGGTACCTGGCAGCCAGACCCTGTCCCAGTGGGAGGAGGCAGGTGGAGAAGAACCAAAGCTTTTTGACCAGGCAAGCTCAGGCATGAACCAAGCCCCAAGCTGTTCAGTCATGTCCTCACTCAGGCATTTCTTACACAGCCAGAGAAAAGCAAAAGCTTAGGAGGCTGGTGGATTTCAGGCCATGTCCAGCAGTGGTTTCAAGGTTGTGTCTTTTAAAGTATTATTCTTCTATCTAAGCAACATTTTAGGGACCTGTATGGTACTTCAAGTCATTTGCCTGAAGCCACCACAGCCATTTGTGGCAGAACAGGGAAATACACCTTCATCCCCAGAGGCTCTGGCTAACACCATAACCGCACCAACGTCCTTCCTCTTTTCTCCTTCCTCCTGGCTGTTCACAATCAGCTTAAATTCACGTAAGAGAAGTTCATTTTGTTCATTTTGGTCACAGAGAGACAGGGCCATAAGAGGCATTGCAGTGAGACAGTTCTTCCTGCAAAGGAGACACTTTGATCACAAACAGTCCATGTGGCACATAACCAGCTGCACCGAGCCCACAGTGGTCCATCGGACATGAAACCACTGCAGCCATATGAAATGAGAGATAGTTGTGGGGATGCAAGAGGGAAGGAGGTGGTGAGGTGAAGAGAAATGTGAGAAAAGATATGTTACTTATTCAAAAGAAAATAAAATTCTTAGCTGTTTCACTTAATGCAAAATTTTCACTGACTTCTGGACAACTGGCTGACAAGCCATGTGCATGACTGCAGAAAGTGGCCATGAGAATTCAATTCAGCTGTCAGCCCCCTGTAAGGCTCTCAGATATCAGTATTTTGTTTGATTAAAAATTAGCAGGAAAATTTAAATATTTGGGTTTTTTTCAAACTGAAATATTCTGTATTTGTTTTCAGTATGTGACAATATTTATTTTAGACCTGGAGGTTTTGGCTAATGCTGTGACAGAAGAAGGTACAATAGGTATAGAATGCCCTGCCTATTTACAGAAGCACAGAATGATCAAGGCTGGAAGAGACCTTCAAGATCATCTCGTCCAACCATCAGCCAAGCACCACCATAATCACCTCTAAACCATATCCTCAAGTGCCATATCCAGACACATCTTGAACACTTCCAGAGATGGCAACTCCACCACCTCCCTGGGAAACTTATTCCAATGCCTGACCACTCTTTCAGTAAAAAAATACCTTCCTATTATCTAAGCTAAACATCAATGTAGTACATCAGTATATAGAACATAAAAATTGAAGTGACATTTTGGTTGGTAATTTCTTGCGAAAGTATTATAAAAATTAGTAATTCACATGAATTTTTTCTTTCTTAATTGAACAAGTACTTCAAAATTTCCACTCTCTTTTCTTTTTTACAGGCTGTACATGCATGAACAGGAATCTTAATCTCAAAACATAAAGCTTGAATTTTCAAAACTCAGGCAAGTTACCATGCTCGAAATCTTGCTCCTTCTAATAAAAGAGCCTTGGCAATTAGTTTTCATGAAACTGTGATGGCACCTATTACCTTTTACAAGTTTTAGATCAGGCTTTTGTTGAAAAATCTTTAATGATATTTTTCATCACAGTAAAACTCTAGTAAAATGGAAACCGATCAAAAATAATAGACTTTTTTCTCAAGGCTTGTTCGAACTCATTTCTTGGTTTGCTTCAGTCAAGCATTTAATTTGTAATATTTTATTTATTGGGTGTAAAAAATAATGAAAAACAATAATATTAAAAATAAAACAAAAATAATGGAATATTTATCTCTATTTATAATAATCTCTTCAACAATTCACATTTTTCTAAATTACAGTGCCATTCATTTTGTTTTCATTGCACATACAGAAGGAGCAATATATATGTGAATTGCTGCCAAATATTCTGATGTGTACATTTTCTTGTGGTATGTTTGCAAAATTAATATAAGATGTATTAATTTCTCATTCTGTCCTTTATACTAATAAATCACATAGAAAAAATAAAAAGATAACATCTCATTAAAAGAATATGGAATAAGATGTGGCCCTGGGTTTTTTTCCCAACTCTCTAGGGCTTTTTTTATCAGGATCCCAGAGTCTGAGCTCCTACAGGAGGAGAAAAATGCCAGCTCTAGTCCCAGGTGGTTGGGTTGAGTGCACAGGGAAAAGGACTAATGATGGCTCTACCCTCAGGACAGGAACTGGTGGGGACAAGAGTGTCTCATCCTGTATACACTCCATGAAAACTGAGAAAAGAATGGTCCTGATTATCAGCTTAATGCCAGGTATGAAGAAACTGCGTTTCCAAATTTGGAGCCAAGAGTCAAGATATTGAGATTTACTTTATGAGGCAAATTCCAAAGGGGTTATGGGAAAACATCAAAGCAACAGTATCAAAACCCTAAACATTGAAATGGTCACTTTAGGAATGGAAAGTTACTGTTCTTTCTAACATTATACAGAATACAGATGTCATATTAGCACTAATGCAGAAGTTTTTAAAAAATTAAAATACAAACCAAATAAAAATTAAATAGCACAGGAGAAATAACACATTGAAGCTGGTAACAGTAGTAAGATGTAAACTATTTAAAAAGTAAACAGTCTTGTAAAATGTTTTTTACAGCGTTTTCTAATAATTTTCCAATATTTTGAAGGAATCTGATAATGAAGATCTTAAGGAAATGATACATCTCAGTTGTGCATGTCCTTTCCTTTTATTTTTTGTCATTTTGGGCTTTGGACAATAAAATGTGAAACTTGGGGATATTAGTACCTGGTTCTGTTTGCATAATGGAGACAAGATATGATAGGATATGGTTTCTCCCTGTGAATTGTCTTTATTCTGAAGTAATATAAAACAAATGCACATCCCACCTACAGACAGCATTCCCTGCTGACATGCAACACCATGTAATATGGTTCTTACTTAGAAAGCAAGCTTTCTTGGGAAGTTTGGGAGAAAGTATTCAGGGAAAGACCAAACCACAGCAAACAGCTTAAGCTTCCCTCTGCTCTGTGCTCAATGTTTCCTTATTCAGGGCTGCTGGCATCCCTACAGAACATCACTGTCAGTGATGCTGCGCAAACTGACACTGTTTCATCCGTATGCCACAACCTGAAGGGTCTTAATTCCTGTTGCCTTGCTGTGGTTTGAAAAGCAGAAGAAAAGGACACCAGGTAGGAAGTTGCTTACAATCATTCTGCTCCATTTTATGAGATTAAATGAGGGGATTTCCCATCAAGGTGAAGGAGAAAGCACACCTGTAAAGACTAAACATCAGCAATAATTTGGCGTAGTTTCCTTCCTGCTCCGAAACCTGCTGGAACATTTTTCACTTTTTTCAAACTCTCTTTTGTATTACAGATGAAAAACAATATACTATTTTAAAGCTGCAAAGCTGTACTTTCCCACCTGTTCACGTCTTAACATGACTGGACTATTTTTGATTTAGCAAAACTGAAGGACTGCTTTTATACATCTCTATGTCTTTGCCTTCCAGTCTTGCTTTATGATTTATTTTGTCTCACTCTCCCTTTCTCTCTCATGTGTCAGTGTGTTGATGCTCTTTAAAAACTGCCACACCCTCCTCACTTCACTACTGGGACAGCCTGGACTTTTTTCGTGCTTGGATCACTCACTTGGATGTCACTCTACTGATAGAAGCCCAGAGTGCAGAAAGGAGATAAACACCATTTCTCCTTTATGAAATAACGGTTGGACAAGGGTTGACCAAAACACGTTCTGAAAGGGCCTCATCTAATATCCCCTGCAATCAGAGGAAGGCCTTTAACTGACTTCAGCAGGTCCCAGATAAGGACCCACACTAATATTGTCATTATCATTTGCAACGGAGGCTCTGAGCATTGTTGTACAGTCTGGTTTGTAAGAATGGGAAACAAATATGGAATAGTATGTTTGGTGTTTTAAAAGAACATTAGTTTCAGGCAAATTTTTGCTAGCTTTGTTTTCTTTGCTGCTTTTATATATCAGATGTTCCCTTGTTAGAGGTGCTCCATGTGTTTTGAGATCTCTCAAGCCTCAACAGAAAGATAAGAATATTAAAAAATCAACAAGGAAGTTTTTCTTACAAATAGTTTAAGCATTTGCCTTGATTAAGCTTTAAAGAAAAAAAATACTTCAAAATAATTCAGATGAAAGATGTTGTTTCACCCTATTTATTCAGGTCTCACTTGTATGGGTGACAGTGATACCATTATCCTTAATGTTGCATTGTGTTCCAGGAAGAAATAGACCTAAATATCTCATATAACAACCCAAGCTGAACTTTCTCAGGATAGAGATGTGGAAGACTTTTAAAAAGGGCATAAATACTGCTTCTCTTTTAGAAAATTGCTTAAATACTGTGTAATAAAAATCTGTAGAGATCAGAAAAATTAATATGTCTGTCTTTGCCCCTGTTGGTTTCCACTGTGTGAAAAAAAAGAAGGAAGGGGAGCAGAAAAAACTGTTCTAAAAGGATATATCTCAGAGAGCTGGGCTTTTTTTCTTCAGTAATTTTCCATTTGATTTATATCATGATCATTTCAGTGACTCTCACGAATTTTAATCGATTAACTTTTGAAATGGCCTCTAAAGAATGGAAATATTATCCCTTGTAAGAGTCCTTAAGTTGGACCTACTGAAGCTGGATGATATGCTTTGGGTCATACAGCACATCAATTGCAGCATGCTGGCCTCTTCACTTAAGCTCTGATAAGTGAGTTCAGCAACTCCAGGATTACACTTGAGCACCTGAGGAAGTTGTACCTGTGTGGGTTGCTGCTGGCCATTGCTCTTGACATAATTGCATCTAGGGTTGAGCTTCATCTGTTATGCTCTGAGCTTTGTCCTATTCTCATTTAGATGAAGAAAAAAAATCCTTTTGACTCTGCTATGAATAGAAGAAGGAATATGACTGCAATGAGCCTGTTCAGGAACTAAATTCGGGGTTGCATCTGAGTAAGTCTGAATTCTGTCTAAGTTGACTTAATTTATATTTGTACATATCTTTTTCTATTAGTATCCAAGAACTGGATTCTTACACCACTTGACTCTTTCACCTCCTCTCTCTTATTTCTTACTTATCCTCATCCACCATCTTTTCTAGTCCAAGAGAGCTTGCCAAAAATTGTAGTTTGTGTGCCCAGACCTCAGTACAGGCAGGAATGAAGCAACTATTCAATAGACATTCAGGTCAACCCAGTATTATCTCTAATAATTATGTAGCAACTTCTCCACATACTTTGGATTGTAAGTTTTACTAACTCAGTACATCAAGAAGTGTATATAATTAGGGTGTTTAAATGAATGTAAATGATATTATTTTTATATCCCTGGTGAGATTTGTCTGTATTAAAAGCCGTATATTTGTAAAATTATATTTTCAGTTAAACTGATAAAGTAAAAATAATTGAAATGTGCCATTCATATCAATTTTATCCCAAATGGATAGTTAAAGATAAATTAATATGGGTCAGGCTGAAAAAAAATATAATTTGTAACATTTCACGCTGTTTTCACTCGCTTGCTTTCTAGTGTGATTTCAAGATAAACAACTTTAACTTTGATAAAGATGAAAACCTAAGTCTGCCCTTAGTACTCTGAAGTACAAAAATGCTGATGAAATTACAGAATAGCCAGAATAGAAGGAATTCTCAAAGGCAACTACCAAGTTTTAACATGGACAGTTAAAGGGAGGAGACAAATCCCCCAGTTTGCAGTAGGGTATAAGGAAATATTGGTTTGCCAATCACAGCTTTCCTAATGAAGGAGGGGAAAAAAAATAAAAATTATGAAAGCCTTGAAAGCCTCAAGAAACTTAACTACAACTTTAAGTCTAAATAAAGCTTTATGAGATGGTAATACAGCCAAAGGGATACTGCAAAGCATTTGCTAAGATGTAATTCTATGAAAATAATTAAATTTTAGAGTATGTATTTATGGCCAGACTTCACAAACAAAGATTTGGGCAGGGTTCTCCCCACCTGGGTGTGCCCTTCCAGCCTGCGCAGTGGATTTTTTAGGTGAGGCACAGCGTGCGCAGAACTGGCCCCACCGTTTAAGTCCTAAGGTTCATCTGCCACGGCTGAGCGAGATTGGACAGTGACAGTGAAGTCCTCAGGACTGTCACAGCACCCGGTACTAACAGGGGCTGACCCTGCTTAGCTTCCAAGATCTGATGGGATGGGATGGCAGGGAGGTATTGAACTGCCAGGGGATGGTCCACACTGAGACTCAAACTCAGGTCCTTGGGATTCAGAGTCCAGAGTGCTCTCTTTTACACCACGGGACCACCCCAAAATATTAGAGTAACTTAGCAATTATTTCTGAAAAGGATTAGTGGATGGCTTTCTACTAACTTGCCACTGGAACTCTAGAGAAAACCACTGAGATGACACTAAGAAATATGAAGTTGGCCATTTAACATACTATTTGAGACAGACATTACAGAAGTATTTCCACCTACTGCAATAACATAGAAAAGCATAGCAAACATGCGATCAAACCAATGCACAGTATTAATGTAGGAAATGATAGATGAATGCTCATTTTTCAGTTGTGTGCTGAACAAGAGGGACCCAGGAGGAGCATGCAGAGCCATTCTTCTCAGGCTCTATTACTTGTGTTGGTAAGTGTGATGAATCCTGGAAAGTAGATTTCCTACTTGTTGTAGTTTGGAATTATTATGTAAATTCTCTCCCCTGCCACTAACTGCCCATGCCATTAGTTAACAAAAAGAAGTAGTTAACTGCTACCGTCTTCTTCTTGATTGGTTGGGTGGGGGGCAGGCTGTCTCTTTTGGTTTTGGGGGACATTTCCATTTTTAACTTGGCTGAACGCAGGAGCGGGGGTGTGTGTGCGCGGCGGTAGGAGAGAAGCCGTTTTGTCCTGCCCCTGACTGCTGCTTCTTGGGGAGCCGGTTCTTTTCTCCTTGCCACGGCTGTTCTCCTGGTTGCTGCGTTTGGGGTCCCAGTCTCTGCTCCAGTCTCACTGCCACTTGCAGCATCACAGCCTGCCCGCCCCGGCTGGGACAGCAACCTGGGAGAGAGAAGNCTTGTATCCATTTTCTGATTAAAGTTCTTTTTCTTAAATTTGATAAAGAGTGGCATGATTATTGTGGAGGAAACCCCCTCCTCCCCTTGTGGGTAAACGTTTTGGTTTTTTCCCCTCAAACTGAGACACTACTTCATGGTAAGCATACAAGCTTTAAAACAGGCTTTGTATTTCTATTGCCAGCTAGTATACAATTATCTTCATTACCAATCCAAGCTAAAATAAAACAGTGTTGCCCTCAGTAGCTCCGCGGGACAGCTGGAAGTGAAGGGGCAGTTTACAGAGGAGACAACATACCGTTGTTGTTGGTCAGGACCCAGTGGACAGGACAGGTAGAGATCTGCAGCCTGTCAAGCTGTAGTGTCATACCAGTGTAGCTGATAAAAAAGTGTAAAGGGAGCATCTAAAGAATGTGGGTCTCTTGAAAGAAGGATGAAAAGCTGATGAGGCAATTCCCTTGTAGCAGTGATGAAGAGCATAATATCTCATTTCTTACCAAGGAGATCACTGCAAGTGGAAAGCATTTTCTTCAAGAAAAAGGAAGTAGCTGGTGTGCTTTGTGCTGTTTTCCTGTGATATGAGACCAGTGGAAGACACTAATTCTACAAATGAATCTTTTGTGAGTTTCACTGTTGCCTACACTAAGCCTGAGGTCATTCTCAGCAGTCAGCTCATCTGTATCAGAAAGGAAAGGAACACAGAATGACAGGGCCTTTCCAATATGCATAAAAAAAATTGTATACCAAATCACCTGAAAATGTTTCTTGTAAAACAAAGTATATTCTTGGTATTGGTCCTTTCCACGTAAAACAGTCCTCTTTCTTTCTCTTTCTTTCTTTCTTTCTTTCTTTCTTTCTTTCTTTCTTTCTTTCTTTCTTTCTTTCTTTCTTTCTTTCTTTCTTTCTTTCTTTCTTTCTTTCTTTCTTTTTCTCTTATACGAAGCCATAAGAATATTTTATGACTTGTCCCTTACACAAACCTACTGTTAATAGAGTATTGGGGTAAATTAATCCAAAGCCAGGCCTTTTCCTGATTAGATAACAATGGAGATCCCAACTTGTCATCCAGTAAGAGAGACAAAAATCTCAACGTAGTTATCCTGTGGAAGAAAGCACAGAATCAGGGAAATCTACAGGCCGTTGCTCTTTGGGAAAGTCAAACCCAATAAAACCACATTTGCCTGACCAGTACCTTACAGAGTAGAGTAAATACCTTCTGTCTTTTCAAGCACTAGTGAATTGCTAGCTACAAGCAAAAAAGCATTTTTATTTTTTGTAGGTTTAGGGTAATCCCTAAAACCTGGAAAGGAAACTGAAAATAGAAGACAGGATGGCCCTGAGGCTTTCAGAAACTGCTGAACAACTTTACTATTTCTAGAGTAGCCTACAGCATGTAAAAAAAAGCCTGAGAATCTCTGAATTCTGACACTTTAGTAAGGTAGTAAAAAAAATAAAAAGGTGATTTTCTGATAATACCAGCTTTGTCTGAGGAAGACTGGAAGAGTGGATATCAATCTTCATGTGCTAGAAGGAAAGAAATAGCCAGCTGGGCTAGAATATTAGCCAAAATACTTATGAACTGTGTGATTGTCAAGTAAAACTAAAATGTCACTGTGAAGGTTAAAAGTATGTTTTCTTACTGGGGAATTCCAGAGGAACTATTATAGGAAAAAGAAAAAAAAAAGACCATGGTTTAGAGGGCAAGGTTTCAAAGCTTTTTTGGCAAGATATAATTTCTACTGCATTATCACCAGCCCTCAATATCCTCAAGCAAAGGCAGAGACTGGAAGAAATGTGCAGACAAGATGATCCTCCCTTGGCACAGTTATGTACAGATCAGCTCCTGTTATGTTAGCTAAATAAAGCAGACTTCACAGAGAAGCACTTGGCATCTCAGTGACCGATGCTAGAAGAAGCTCTCTATGTATCTACCTACCTATCTATTTACAGAAGATAGAGTTTGTACAGACCGTATTGATATTGTCCAGCTGTTTCTGAAACATTTAGATGGGAATTTAGTGAGGAGCAAAAAAAAAAAACTGTCACAACAAAATCATGTGAGTACTTTTCTACAAAAATGCTGAAATCTGTTATTATCAGGAGTACCTGAAACTGGACATTTGACAGAAACAGCAACATTGCCTCTATTACTTGGAAAGCCAAGAGTAACTGAGGTTAGAAAAATCAGATGATTTGCCACCAAAGCAACCTCTGGTAGTGTAAAAATAGGTTTAATACAGATTTGCTTCAGTCAAATGTGTTCAATTTGGACAGTATGAACTGGTATGGGATTTTTGCCTGTGTTTAAAGTAGCCTGAAGAAGCAGCTCCTGTTATAAACCTATAACATTCATTTGAATAAGTCTGAAAATTAGAAATGGACCATTTAGACATTGTCATTGACTACTTCATTGTTTATATTGGAAACATTAAAAATATTTCCTACTTCTGTCCAAACTTCTTCAGATTAAGATTTCTTCAAACACAGAGTAAATGCCTTCAACTTCATTCTTGACCTCTAGAAGGCACTGGCTCCTCAGAAGAGAGAATTTATGTCTGTGTGTTAGCTTGCCACACTGAAATTTAGGGTATTTGAGGTTAATTTTAATGCCCCTTCTGGTGTAATAGGATAGCTCCTACGTGTCTGTCAAGATGTCATTAGCCAGAGCTCCAAAATGGCACTTAGCTGATGTGTCGTCATTGTTGGCGTCCAGTGCCTCACCCTAAGAATCATGTCCTGCTCTCCAGTTATATTTGGGCAGAGAGGGGGCATAAGCAGATATTGCCCTCCTCATCAATTTGAAACAACATCTGACAAGTGACAGTGAAGATAGATGCTTTACTTATTCATATGCACCCCCAAGCAATTTAGCTGGTTCCCTAATTGTCTTGTTAAAGAAAATGAGTTGTCTCTACTTGTTTTATATTTCTACCCACAAAGCACTAAGGATCATCCTCATTTGTTCATTCTCGGAGCTACTAAAATGCCTTTATCTGCTTTGGTTTCCCTTTTCTTTTGCAGAGTGCAAGACTGCCTCTCTGTTGGTGGCCAGTTTGAAGAGTCACATACTCAAGACGATGAAATTGTTCTGTAATTTTGCTTATGTAAAGTAGGTATATTTTAAAAAAATCACTCCCAAGAGGAACTGTGTTTATACTTCTAATTGAGAAAAGGGGACATCCCTGAAAATTGCTATTTACCTAAAACTAATAAAAAAATTTAATGCAAGTTCCATGTGAAAATAGAGGCAAGGCACTGAGAAATAGTATGGGATTGCAAGAGAACAAAAAATAAACTGAGCCCAATAAAATTATTATACTCATGCTTTATTCTTAATGAACCAAGTAGTATTTATTTTATTGCAGAGTTAAGACTAATAGGTGACTAAGTAAAGGAAATTTTTCAAAAAATAATGTTGCATGACAAGTCGCTTAGCCAGTTTCCACAGGAAGGAAAGGAATATCCAACTTTGACCTAAAAGTACAGACCACAAAAGCTGTCTTTGGCTGCATCTGATTCTAGTCTAGCAATAATATCCCCATCAAAATGAAGACCAAACAATTGCCCCCACAGCAAGTTCAACTCTGATAATAAGTTCAGCACTTTCAATGCTCAGTTTCTCTACCATCTCCAAAAATAGCTGAGGAATCAGAACCCAACTGCTGAGCTGGTGGTACAACAGGCAGATGATGGCCCAGCTCCCCTTTCATGGCTCTTTGTGTTTTACAGTGCTGACAGCACTGGAGCTTTCATAAGTGTACTATCCAGATATGACTCAGAAGACATATGGAGAACATGTACTAAAATTTTTAAAGTCACTTTTCTGTTCAAAACCACACTGAAAAAGAAATCAAACCAAAAAAAAACCCCACCCCACAACAAAGATGTGCTAAACTGACAAAAAACTGTCACTAATATCTGCCTAATTCAATGGCTGGTCATCTCTTACCCTCTGACTTCAGTGGGGATGGAAAAGGGGAAAGGTGCTTAATATATAACTATGAAAAACATTAATTTGGGGAAAAGTTTTGGATGAACAAACCTAAACACTATTTAGCTTACTAAGTTTATGGCAGATGAACATGAACCAATTATATTTGTTACTATTCAAAGGAAGGAAAAAAAGAAATAAGATTTCAGTTTGCTATGGAGACTTTTTGCATCACAACATACCTGCAAGTGTCTATAAGGAGGAGAATAGGCACTTGTGAAGTCCACCTTTGCAGCTGTATGCATAGCATGGCCATTTGCTGGGCGATCTGCAATCCATACTAGAAAACAACAGTAGATGGCCTACTTTTCACAAAAAGTGAGAGCTAGAGAAAACCACATTGTGCCTAGGGAGGGGAAGCACAGGCATAGCCTTCATTATTAATTGGCATACAGAGAAAGAGCAAGCAGAAACAAGACAAGTAAAAGAAAGAAGGGAATTCTCCTCGGAAACATATGGGAAGCACAAAACAGAAGTAATAAAACATTAAAGAATAGAGATACAAACACCAGCATGTCCAGAAAGTGTAATCATTAGTAATGAATGTAATGAAAGCACTGGAAGTGTGAATGCAAAGGTTAATGGCTTCTTTTACGTGTGAGAGAGTGCACAGCAAAAGACTGGGGTATCTAAATAAGAAATGTATGAAAGAGTCTTCCAAGTATCATTTTCTATATAACTCACCAGCCTTCACTAAAGAGAGAAGTAAAGGAAAGCACAGAAAATTCCACTTTGACACCTGTCTTTTAAAGCTGTTTTCATTTTCACAATTTATCTTTGTAGTTACTGCACAATTGAGGTCCCAAATTAAGTCACTCTGGCCATAGACCTGGTGTTCTGCTCACTTTACTGGTCCACTGGACCAACTCCTATTTATAATTAGGCACCAAGGCTAATTTTTAGGCTAATCTTGCCATG
This sequence comes from Sakesphorus luctuosus, assembly GCA_013396695.1. Classification (NCBI taxonomy): domain Eukaryota; kingdom Metazoa; phylum Chordata; class Aves; order Passeriformes; family Thamnophilidae; genus Sakesphorus; species Sakesphorus luctuosus. Next base: position 63,380 of record VWZD01005278.1, read on the forward strand.
TAAACCAAATAAATGTTCAAATCCCTAAAGAAAACTAAGTACCCAGCCACTGTTGAGGTGCCCTCTCCTCAGGAAGCCAAGCACAAGCCTTTTCAATATGTTTGACTATCCTTTTCCTATCTGGTTGAGCTCTCAAACCACAAGTTGCTGAATGTTGTCAATTGATGTTTACAAGATACTTTGGGGTATATTTTTTCAGGTCCACAAAGTATTTCCAATGCTGGAAAACCAATGCATGTAAACATGCCATTAGAAGAATTACTGCTAAAAAACATTTGGCAAACACATTTTCAAAGAATGTACCCAAACTTTGTTGAACACGAATACTTAGTCATAACATAGCCATTGCTTCAGAGTTGTCTAAGCAATAGCAATCACCTATTTAACCACTTGGTCTTACTTCTAGTTAAGATCCAGAAAAGTTCTTTAAAAACAAATGTTGTGGTGTAGGAATAGCTTAATGGAATTAAATGGCAGCATTTATGGGCACAAGGAAGAGAGGAAGGAGCACAGCCGTATTTGTATACACAGCATTACTGCAAACATAATTTGACTAGCTCTTAAACAGCAGTGAATAACAAGGGTTGCAAGATATAAAAATGGAGGTAATTAATTCTGTCTTGGCCTGAAAAAAATGCTTTTCTTGCCAATATTTTGGCACCTCCTACTGACTAATACAGAAAGGGTCTGAGGATGTAAAACAGATATGGTGCAAAGTGAAAAGTTTTGCTAGGTATCCTACCTTAGGCTACCACAGAAACAGAGTGTAAAGGAAAGTAGAAAAATAAGGGATTGATTCTACTTCACAATATTCAGTTAGGTAAATGATGGGAGAAGGTTTTAGAGGGAGAAGGTTATAATTATATAAAATATTGGATTTTAATAGATTAATAACAGACTACATTGGAAATAGGGCTTTTTGTGTGAAGTGTGTCCAAGACAAATCTACAGGATGAGACTTAGCGAGTCAACATCTAAAAGAAAACATGTCAGAAAGACTGCAACAAGTGAGTTAGAACCACAGAAGGAGACACATCTCCTTTGCATATCTTCCAGTAAAAGGAGAAACTAATGAATTTAACAGACAATGGGTCTGACAAGAGTGTATCCACCCCTTTAATTTAAACTGGTATAAATCACATGCATTTCTTTCCAATGTATGAAGACAATAGAACCAGAAGGAAGAAAGACTGCTGTAAGGGGGAACCAGGACAACCCAGCAGCATGACAGCACAAAGGGTAAACTTAAGGAGTCTGGGTTTCTTTTTGCTATGTCCTGCCTTGCACAAATTAGTGGCTAAACTCATTTTCACATGTTTACTCCAAAGTACACTACTGTGGTTTATAGATTAAGCTCTGTATTCAGGTGCAGCCTGAAAGATGTATATCTATAGTACCTTTAGAAACATCACTGGAGTTGCTTTGCATTTACGAGAGCAAAAATGGGAGAGAAGCAGCAGACTGAATTCTCTGTTAAACCAGTGCAAAGGTGCAGCACCTCCCTCAGAGGACACTTTTAAAAGCAGTCCCAGAACAAAAGCCTCTCTGCTTGCCAGATGGGCATGCATTATAGTAACCACACCCTCCTAGGTAAACATGTACATAGAGCAAATCACTTCTTTTGTGAATAGGGTTTACTTTATCATTTTGAAATGTGTATTGCTGTTTCTTGACATATTAGTATGCTTAAGGGAATCATTGAAGAAAATAAATGTATTTGCCTATGTTTACACTTATTTGTCCTCTCCTCTGTTGTTAATCAAATTTGTCTAATATTTTTATCACATCTTATTTTAGCTAAATAAATAAACACCACAATTGCCTTTCAAATAATAGTTGCTAGTAATAAAATAAAGGCAAGAAATCACATAGTCTCCTGTGTGATGAGAGTAGGTGGACAGGATGGATTGCTCCAGGTATGCTGGTAACATACATCAATACTTCACATATTGCCAATTTTCTATTGTTTTGAATGTCAGTGCCCTGCTACAGGTTAAAAAAAAAAATGAAGCTGCATATGCAATGAATGCTTCCTGTTGTTACTGCTGCATTTTAAGAAGAAATTAGATTGTTTTGTGTAATGATGCAGGGTTTTGCATGGAAAGAGGCTGGTTTTCACAGGGGGCACTGCACACCACCGAGTGCATCGTGCTGGGGCAGCTGAGTCGATATGTGTGGTTCTGCCACTTGCCTGAAGCCTCATTTTGCACCTACTATACCGTGCTGTTTCAGAACAAATGAAATAACAGCTTTTGTGCAACATATGTTCAGTTCCTATAGTAAGCTATTTTTGCAGTTGGAAGGCCTCAGGCATTACTCTCCTTCCAAGCCATACACAAACAAAGAGGGCTTACCACAAAAAAGAGCCTCTACTGAAGAGCGTAAGGTTTACCTTTGCACCCTCACTCCAGATCCTAATTTCATCCAGCTACATCCCTTCCTTCGTTTTATATTGAATAGCTATAACCTAAAGTTTTCTCCCAGGAGCAGCACAGTCCCTCCTGGTTTTCTGTTACCTTTTAAACCAACAGGATCATCCAAGACTTAGCCATCAGTAAAATCTAGATGTTACACCAGAAAGGAAATAGATCTTTTATTCTGCTAGTAATCCCTTTCCCATAAAATTTCAATTTATTCAGTCTCACCTTATTATTGAATTCTTACTGCTACCTGACCTGAGCTAAGGTCAACTATACTTTAAAAATAATTAAAGACATAATGCAATCAACTGCCAAGTCTAACCATTGTTGTCTTATTTCTGTTCTCTACCAGAACAGAAAGGATTTTCAGTGTAGGTGCTCTGCTATAATCACAGGGTAACAGTGTTCTAGAGGGCTCTAAAACTGCATGTGGTAAAACCAGATGTGCAACTTAAAGATCTAGGCTATACCATCTACATCACTAGAGCAGGAGTCATCAGAGTACCTCCTTCTTTCTGCAAGCCCATGGATGCATAGCTTAGGAGGGATCTTGTTTCCAGCTGCTGAAAGTTTCCGAACAGCTCACTGCCCTTTCTCTGGCATTTCAGTCTGGCTGCAAGTATACATGGTGTGGAGGTAGCTGCATCTCCCATTGGCCCACAGTTTGCCATCTTTTTTGGCCTTATCCAGGTCCATACAATGTCCATTTTCAGTAGGGTCAGTGGTTGCCACTCACACCCTATGTGTTTGATGTTCTTGGAGTCCTAGCACACATGGAACTCCGGGCAGTGACACATCCTGGTCCCTCTGAGGCAGGTACCCCTTGGGAAGCCTGTGCAGACACCAGGCTGGCCCTCACACACACCGAACAGCTTACTGGAATAAAAATGTTAATGCACAATGTTGGACATAATTTGTATCCACGGATAAAGGAATGTGGCTAAATATGTGGCTCTAAGTGACTTGGTATGTGATACAAGGGACATTAAACTGCAGTCTCCTGCCTCCTTCCCCTGAGTTTTAAATCAATCTTCTTATCTCCTTTTATAAGGATCTTAAGTTAGGAAGTCTACATTAAAGGAAAACAGACATTTTTATTTTGTTTCAAATGTGTTAACAACATTTATGAAAAACATTTCTGGCCAAAGTATCAAAAAACATCTGATGTTCAATTATAAAAATATCACAACTGCATTTGAAACTTTCCCGTAACTACAGTCTAAAAGTGAAACTAAAAAAGTGAAAGTTGCTTGTTGTTTTATGCTGCATAGACTGAAAGAAATGCAGAAAGTAAACAAAAAAGCACATATTAACATGCGTTTATAAAAATGTTTCTTGCATTCCAAGATACTTTTGGACCAGAGGGAAAGAAAGGTGACAATTTATAATTTCCTTGTGATAAGGAAAAAACCTTATGTGTGTGATCACATAAATTGTTACACACTGATGTCACAGTATTCCTTGCAGATCCTGTGACAAACACAGAAAAAGTAGGAACACATAGACAGAGATTGCTGCTGAGATTTTCAAAAGTCTAGAAACAATGTATGCAACTACCTCCTGTCCACATGGAAAATCCTGGTGTTCAGGCTTATTGTTCTTCTCACAGCTAAATTTCCTTCATGATTCCTTTTCTGTTTGGTTATGCCTAGTTAACCAATGTTGGCAATACTTAGCCCAAGTCATGCCAGCTAAATAGCAGATGGTAACAGGAAAACATTAAGGAAATAGACAACACGTTTTGGATTTTATGTTTAACTAGGATTCTTGAAATTTTCTTTACATGCTTTTAAACTCCAGTTTGAGGTTTATGTTTGTAGTGGCGGTGCAGGAAATAAAGTAATTCAATGTGTATTTACCATTTATATAATTACTTATATAACCTGTGTAAGTAAAAAAACCCCACCAGAACCTGCAGTTACTCTCTCTACAATTACTCTCTCACTTGCTGCAATTACTGTAAATAGGCTCAGAGACATCACTAATTCATGAAGCTGGAAAGGTAATATAAGAAGAAGTCAGCTCCTGCACATCTAGGGCATATGATATCTTTGGATGTAGAAAGGTGATTTCTTTTCCTTTGGGGCTTTGGCAAGGCTATATTATAAAGAACCCTCGCACCCCCAATTCCCCTAAGCTACAAGTGCTCAGGAAAGAAAGCAAAGCAATAGAGTTGTGGCTTGCTTTTAACTAAATTTTAAAGCTTAAGAATGAAGCAACACCAGTGGAGTGCATGCACACACCTGGCTGATTTCAGTAGGGTTTATATACGCAGAGTGATTTGAGGAAGACCTGGAGCAGACCCCTCCGGGGGGCGGGTGAGGAGTGGGGAAACACCTCAAAAACCTAATGGATCTAAGTAGCCTTGTTCTATGCTGATGCCAAAATGCACTTTATACAAAGCTCAGCAGGCGTAAAAATTAGTAAAATATTGGTCTTCAGTTTTCCAATTCTCCTACTGCCATTGGCATTAAAGCCTCCCCTCCTCTCCTTCCTCACTGAGAGATGCTTTGCAAAGATGTTACTGTACGAAGCCCCTTTCCCTTGCACTAGTGCTGGTGTCCCGGTGCACCAGATCCATTTTACAGGTAGGCAAATGAAGGCCGGGAGGGACGGCACCTCCGCCGGAGGCACGGGTAGGGCAAAACAGGAACGACGTGCACCCTCCAGCTAATCCGGGACGAGGTGTGATCCCAAGACGTGATGCGTCTGCAGAGACAGCCCCGGCTCTCTGTCCCTCTCCGCGCTGCCCAAGCCATTACGCGGGAGCCTACGGGACGTACAGACCCCCGGCGGGGCGGTGGCAGGGACTGCAAGCGCACAGTCCCGGCCCCGCAGAGCGCTCCTCGCCGGCACCCGGCTCCGGCCGTCCGGGAGCGGCGCCCCGGGCTCGGGAGCGGCCGCACGGCCCCGCCCCGGCCCGGCCCGCCCCGTCGGCGGCTCATTGATGAGCCGCGGGCCTTTGAGGAAAGGGCGAGTGCGCCGAAACCGCTGCAAAGCCATGATTTTTCAAGCAGCAGCGCAGCCTGGGAACTTTGCATGTTTCGCCATTTTTCACATCCTGACTCATTTCTGTATCAAAAAACGTGTTCTCTGGAGCTCATCGGACACCCGCTGTCTCTCCCGCTGCCGCCGAGCCAGGCAGCATCCACGGCCGGGCAGCAGCAAGGGGAACTATAGCAGAAATCCCCCGCGGCGAGGCGACTGCAGCCGAGCCTCGGGCAGTCCCGGCCCCGTCCCCCTCTTAATCCTCCCCCCGGAGTTCCTTTTATATTTCCAGCGAGTTGTTCTTCCCGCCGAGGCTCGGTGCGGCTGCAGCCCGCACAACCCGCAGAGAGCGGAGCAGGTGCACCCGCGAACACCCACCCTCCCCTCGTCGGTGGGAGGCACTTGGGAGGGCCTGGGGCGGTGGAGGGGTAGCCCCGGGGGTGCCCGCGCCGCCGCACGTCGGGGCTCCCGCCGCCCGCCCGCCTCGCAGAGAGGCAGCGCCACCACGGACAGCCGCGGGGCGGGGCGGGGCGGGGCGGGGCGGTGCGCG
>VWZD01005278.1:69365-147758 GCA_013396695.1 Sakesphorus luctuosus
GGGGGTCCCGCCGCTGGCGCGCGGGAGGGGCGGAGCGGGAGGGCCCCGTCGGGCGCGCGATCCTGCGCCCCGCCGCCGCGGCACGGGCCCGCCAGGCGCCTGCGCACTGCAGGGGCGCCAGATTTGGCGGGAGGGGGAGTGTCCAAGGGCCCTTTGTTTGATGGCATCTCTGTTTACAGAGTTTACTCTTTAATCTCAACCTGTTTCCTCCTCCTCCTCCCGCGGCTCCTCGGCACTCCCGTGCACGGCGGCGGAGCGCCCAGGCGCAGCCCGGCAGCAGGGCGCGGCGGCGGGCGCAGGCTCCCCCGTCCTCCACCCCCAGTGGCCGGTGCGAGGATGTCCCGGAGACCCCGGCACAGGTAACCCGCTGTCTGCGGGCGGGGAACGGCCGGCCCCGCTCCGCTCCGCGCCTGTCAGACGGACGGGACGGGAGAGAGGGAAGGCAGCAGCGGAGACGGGCTTGCCCGGCGGACTGGCGGGCAATCCCCCGTCCTCCGTGCACCTGGTCTACTCCACTCCCGGCCCCGGAGCGACCTCCTGCTCTAGAGGCGCCGGGGGAGCGGCGAGTCGGCGGGACGCGCCGCGGAGCCGCCGCTGACGGGGCACTGGGGGCCCGCTCCTGCCGGGGGCCGCGGGGGTCCGGGGCTCGCCGCCCGCAGGGGCCAGCGCGGAGCCCGACGGAGCTGAGCGCCCCGCAGCTGCCGGACGGGACAATGTCTGGCGGGCTCGGCGGCGGCAGGTAGCGCGTCCCATCCATTCATTCATTCATTCATTCGCAGCGGGGTGGGATGGCAGGTGGGCGGGCTGGTACAGGCACTGGGCTCGCTCCGTCGACTGGTTTTTTTCACTTATTCGTGCAGTGGCGGCCCTTTCGCCCTTGGGAGCGCGGCTCTCGCCGGCGGGACGAGTTAAGCCCTGCGGGGCTTAACTTCTTACCGGCACACGCCGCTTGGCACATGCCGGAGCGCGGCAGCGCGGGCGGGCAGCTGCGAGGGGCTGCGGGACCGATGGAGCGCTTGGCCGGAGCTGTCATCCGTGCCCGCCCTCCCGGCGCGCGCCCGGGCGAGGGCGATCCGTGCCGCGCCAGGGTCCGGGGGCAGCGGCGCCCCGAGGGCTCGGACTGGACGGGGCGGGCGGCAGTGCCGCGTGGCCGCGTCCGTGCAGCCGCTGCCGGGCGGGCGCACAGAGCGAGGTTGTTGTCTAATTAACCGGGGACGGCGTGTCGGACACGTGGAGGCTTTTTTCTCTTTCTCTTTGCAGCCAGGCATCCTCCCCTCTTCCCCTCCCCTTTGGCTGACTGTGATAGGGGAAAAGGTCGCAGCACTGCCTATCGCTGCCCGGCCGCCAGCCCCGTCCGGCGAATCTGGGGGGCTTGGTGGGCTCTTTTTAAGGAAGAGGGGCTGGAGGTGTGCGAGGAGGAGGCGAGCCGCTAGGCGAGAACCGGACTGTACTTTCAGTGTCAGAGCAGGGTTGTCGCTAGGGCTGGCGGTGAATCACCCGGCCCACCTCTCCCGAAAGAAAACGGGACAGCCACCGCTGCCTCGCGGGCGCCTCCCGCAGGGACAAGGCGCTCCGCCGCCCCGGGCTGGGAGGCAAAGGCGGCACGGCACGGCACAGCACGGTGTCCGCCTGATCCGCGGGCGCGGAGCGGCGCCGGCGGGGCCGTCCCGGCAGGAGCGGACGCGGGCTCTGCATTGCGGAGTTGTTGCCCGAATTCCCTCAATCGCGGTAGCAGCAGCGAGTCATTTCCTCTACACCGCCTCTTTTTTTCTCTTTTTTTCTTTTTTTTTTGTCTCTCCCCATGTTTTTTTTCATTCTCTTCCCCGTGTATCGTTGCACAAGCCGGTTGCCCGGGCGAACGGCGCAGCGCTGCTGAGGCGGGCGGGGCGACTCCAGCCCGCTGTCCCGTCTGGGCAGAGCGCCGTGCCATACCGTGCCGTGCCCATGCCATGCCATGCCATGCCGTGCCGTGCCGCGCCGCGCCGCGCCGCGCCGCCCTGGGGGAGGCTTCGGGGCTGCGGCCGGAGGTGCAAAATAAAGTTTTAGAGCACCGCTGGGGGCCCGGTTGGCTGAAGCAGCTACCGAGCGTCCCGTAAGCCCAGGGCCCTTTTCTCCTGCTGGACAACGCAGGTAGTACAGTGGGGTTTGCTCGGTTCTGCGGTGCCAGCGAGGCCCCTGTTATTTAAATAAATTGGTTACAGGACTGGCCTCGCACTGAAGTCCTTTAACCTGTTCGCCGCTAATGCTGTGCTCCCGCTGTAGAGCGGGCTTTCCCTGCGCCGCCCGGGCCACGCCGCTGCGCAGGAAGCACCACCGATGGATGCGTACCTGGTGGTTGCTGTCTACGAAACTCATTTTCAAAATGATACTTGGAAATAGAGCCACAAAACTTCCTTTGGCATATGGGCAGTGGCGCAGCTGTCTCTTTGTGTCACTGAGAAAAGTGAATGTACTTTGAGCGGCGGCTGGGGAAGGAGCTGCACTCGTGGCAGCTGGAGCGTGGGAGCTTTGCTGAAGTACGAGAGTCTCCAGCTGCCAACGAGGGGTGCGTGCGGAGGGGGAGCTTCAGTCAGGGTTTACCCCAAGTGACTACGTGGGCTGGGGATTAGGGAGTGAACCGTGGGGCTGCAGGACTTGCAGCACGGTGGGGGCGAGTTGCGGGTGGCAGCGATGGGCTGGGTGGGTGAGTCAGGGGCCAGCCGGCACAGGATGGGGGAAGGCCACGCGCATTACGGCAGGCTGTGGAAAACTTACGCGTAGTATAGTTTTCATGGCACATACCACAGGCCAGAAAACAGGGTGGAAGATGTACAGTGTGATTAGTCTGGTACTTTAAAAGAATGTATGTTCAACAGCTTGCATTTTGGGAGTGTTTACATCTTCACTAACAGTGTCTGTGCTTCATTGCAACTTAAAGTAATCTCCTGAAAACAGGTTAAAAGCATAAACAATGCCGGGTAATTTTATTACAAAATAACTTTATTTTAATGTCTTAGTCATACCTTAAGATACCACAGCATGCCATACGATCAGATATATCACAGTTTTTAGTCTTGCAGCATGACATTGACTCCTTTCTAGCACTCGGGGCTAGCATCTCAGCTGAAGTATCAGAACTGCTGCTTACACCTTAAGAAGTATACTGTCCCCCAGAAAGGCACCTCTTGTTGCAAAACACTCTCTTTTAGTTTTAGCTAGGCAGAGCAAGTGCTGTTTGTGAAAAGAGTAATGGAGTCCTTCTTACCCATAGATAGCCTCTGGGGAAATCCCTTAGTCATGAATTAGGTGAGAAGCAGAGTATTTAAAAAATGGTATGAGGGATTTAGAAACAGAATAGAGATAATAAAGTATTAAGTTAGAGAAACAAAGAGTATGAAAGGGTTCAATCATTTGTTTGTAGGCTGCAGGATATTAAACATACTTGTGCTCAGTCCTTGTGTGTCCAGACCCATAAATGGGGGGCACATTTTATGTGAGAGCTTATTGTATGTTAATGCTGCCACTTACTGTCTTTACTTAATTGTAAAAACTTTTGCCTTCGAATACAGAGTCCATAACGCTTTTCTCAAACAAGGTTATTATTGTTTAACTTTTTGTATTTATACACAGTCTTTTAGCATGGAGCAATGAAAATATCTGCTGTATAAAGCATACAAACCCACGAATATTTTTCAGAATGTATGGCATGAGTTAAAGATCTTAAACATGTGCTTGTGTACTGGACACAGCCTCTAGTTCTCTTTATTGTCCCAAACATTGTGTTTGAATTTGAAACCTTCATTGTTTGAAACTTTGCCAAATGTGTAATTCACCACTGATCTAACATTAAGAGCAGGTCTAAACATGCACAGTAGTATGAAGGTTGCCAGCCCTTTGCTTGTATCTGTGGATACCAAAAACAGCAGAACCAGTTCAGAATACTAGAACAACAGAATGCAGAACAAAATCTTGTTATGCAAGTTTTAAAACTTTTATCTGTGTAACCTTTGTAAGGATTGTAGTGGGGTTTTTTGTGCTTTGTAATTAAGTAGCTCAAATCCTCATGTTCAACTCCGTCTCATTGTGTTTCCTTCTGCAGTATATATAGTAGTGATGATGATGAAGATGATGTTGAGATGTATGATCATGATTATGATGGTCTTCTCCCTAAGACTGGAAAACGTCACTTAGGAAAAACCAGATGGACCCGTGAAGAGGTAAATCTGAGTTCATTCATCTCTTTCACATAAACAGATAAGAGAGAGCATGGATGACATTATTTTCCGAGTTGCTTCACATTGTTTGCTGTGTTGCCTATCTGCAAACTACATTCAGTGACAGTCCCATGTGTGTCAATGAGGACAACTTTTTTGACCCATTAGCTACCTTCAGTGTTTTATTTAACTTTGAGAATTTTTCTTACCTTTTAAATAAAATGTGCAAACACAGTTTTTTTATTTCCACCAAACTCCATGTTACAGTGTTACAGGTTTATGATATGTGAGTCTCTGTGTAACCCTCTTGGAGAAGCAGAGTCACTTGCAGCATTGCTTGATTGCTACTACTTGGCTCTTTTTGTTTGAAAACAGTTGCTATGCAAGAACTGACATGTGTTCAGTGTCCCACAGCAGCAAACAACTGTGGCAGAAACTGCTGCAGTCCTGTGACATTTGAAATTGGCACTTTAATTGCAGCCTTTATGATTCCAAGTGGAAAATAAATGAAAAGCTGGAGGAAAGAAATCCAGAAGTACCAAAACTGAGCATTCAAGATGTATTCTGCTTTTCAAGATCAGAATGTGTTTTGTCATGATACCCTTGTGCTGACTTTCTGGGAAAATTGTGGTATCAAACTCCTTTGCCAAGTGGATATCCCTTGGCCATTTAACTGGTTTGAGTTTATTGTGAAATACATTAATGCAATTCTTGAGTTATGTTTTGACTTCTCTCTGACAATGTATCAATGTATATTGATATATAAACAGCAGCAGGGCAAGCCTTTTTTTTTTTTTTTAAATCATAACCTGCTCTTCCAAAGATGGACCTGGTTGTAATGCGGCCTGGGAGGAACGGATGGCGGTTGTGCTATCACATGAACTGGGAGTATACTGGGAAGCACTAATTGGGGAAGGAGAGGGTTGTTTTCCTCTTCTTATCTCTTGGGTCATTCCTCATTTCTTTCACACTATCTCGATATTTCCCTGTATATAAGTTTTTTTTGCATTATAAGAGATTGCAGTATTAATTATGTCTTGTCTTTTTTTAATGATTCAGGATGAGAAATTGAAGAAGCTTGTGGAGCAGAATGGCACAGAAGACTGGAAAGTCATTGCCAATTTCCTTCCTGTAAGTGGATATTGGTTTCTGTTTCCAGACCTAGTGATAATTCTTTATCAGAGGTTTCCCTCATAAAGGGGAAGGGGAGTGGTTGCTTTGTAGTTACATTTTTGCGGGAGATAGAAAACCTGCACAAATGGAGACTATTGTAGAAACCCATGCATTTATTTTTCCTTTCCCTTCTCAGAAAGGGTTGGAAAAAAATTGAACAAGCAAAAATGGTAAGTTGGCGAGTCTCATACAGTAGATGGTCAATGTGCCACTGAAGCAAAATATCTCAGCACAGCAAAAAAATAGCTTTGTTGAATTGTAAGTATGGTTTTGAAGATAATTGCTTTGTGAACACTTTGGCTGTTGCTGAAATACTGCACATGAAAGCATGCCAGCTATTCTGCAGATGGGGAGGATTAAGTCTGTGTAGTTTTGGTGATACAGTCCTCACTGCAGAAATGATGGAAAATTATCTATTCATTGAGCAAACTGATAGTTGAGCACCTTCTTCTCAGACTTACTGTATCACTCCATGTTCTTTAGTAGTCATAGCTGGCAGTGAAAGACATTGGGGACAAGTGTACCTAAATAACAGTGTTCTCGCTCTACATTCATCTTGTCTAAAGAATGATGTACTTTGGCTATTTTACATTTCCCAGAATCGGACAGATGTTCAGTGCCAGCACCGATGGCAGAAGGTACTAAACCCAGAACTTATTAAAGGTCCATGGACTAAAGAGGAGGATCAAAGGGTAATCAGTTTTCCTTTCTGTTTGATTAATGCCTTACTAGCAGATTTCATGTGTTGGGGCAAAACTCCTGGAAGCTTTGGTGATCTCTACATTAATGTGGCCAGAGACAGACTGTATTTGTGTAGTGCTTTCTAAGTTTGCTGCGCAAATAAAACAATGTTGCTTTACAGCACTGTAACATAGAATTGCAGTCTAGAAATACCTTAACTGTTACCAGATTTTTCCTTTTGGGTAGAAGTATGAATGGGAAGTGGGGAACCTTAATTGTTTGTTAGTTTTACTGTGGCAGTTTTGAGAAATAATCTTGAAAATATTGCTCCACCACAAAATAAAAATTCAGTGATTCATTATGCATCATTAAATACAGGCAGTTTTTATGTCCTTCTTTGAAGGTAATAGAGCTCGTGCAGAAGTATGGTCCAAAGCGCTGGTCTGTCATTGCTAAGCATTTGAAGGGAAGGATTGGAAAACAGTGCAGGGAGAGGTGGCACAACCATTTGAATCCAGAAGTGAAGAAAACCTCCTGGACAGAAGAGGAAGATAGAATTATTTACCAGGCACACAAGAGGCTGGGAAACAGATGGGCAGAGATTGCAAAGTTGCTGCCTGGACGGTAATGACGTATACCTTTAGCTCTTAAATAGGAAAAGAGGAAAAAGCTGCAGGTCTGAGCAGTCTGTTTTGGTCTCCTCAGGCTGCAATTTATAAATTGAAAAATTTTTGAATCAAAACCTGGGAAGCCAGTGACACTGATGTGCGTTTTTGTCAGGGGGTAACTGCGCTGTTCGGTCAGTCCATGGAACAGTACACTATTTTTACATGCTTTTAATGTTTGCCATAGGTAAAAAAACCCTGTAACTACAGCAAGACCATAACAGCTTCCTAAATGTTCATGCAGTCTTATTTCTGCCTGCGATGACTCAAAATTTAGATTGATTTAACAGGGAAGGATGAGGTTTGGCAAGGGGAACATTATTTATGTCAGCAAAGGGTATGCCTTCAACATGAAATCCAGTCTGTTTACTCAAAATTAAATTCAAGTGAAGGCTCCTTCGACTTTTCTAATTGCTCCTGAATCATCCAGATGATTTTGACCTGTTAAAAATCCTTGTATAAAACGGGAGAAACTGACTTCTTCAAACTCTGGTCCTGGAAATATTTGTTTCATTGAAAGCTTATGTACAGCTTATTTCAGAGATTCAGTGTCTTAGTCACTGTGATTAAAAGTAACTCAAAGTGTAGGCAAGCAAATAATGTAAGCAAGGAAGAGGTTCCCTTCTTGCTTTAATTCTTGCTATTTGGTAAAACATCTTCAAGATCTAAATATAATTCCTAAGGTCATCAGAGCCTTTTAAGCAGGCATTCCCTAGGCTGCTTTCACCTTCTAGAAGAAAACAAGAAAGGAATTAGCCCTTGGAAATATTTTTATAGCTTCCATACATCACAGGTACTGCTTTCAAAGATACCATGCAGTGGTGATGTTTTTCAAATAGAGGAGCTGTTTCTAAGCATACTCTTAAAATCTCACAGGCTTTGTAAGCTTGCTTTTTCTGACTCATGTATATGAGAATTTGTATCTTTGTTTTTCTGCATGTAAGAAAAATCCCAACAGCTTTTGTTTACTGAGTTTTTGTGTACAGCATGGTATTGTCGTTGTCTAGGTAGCCAGCTGGAAAGTTGCTTGGAAGTTAGTCTTTTCACAGCTGTTCTCCACAGTCTTTCTTTCCAGCAATGAGACTCAAAAAGACTCCACTAAAATATTAAGACCTAGGAAGATGATTTTGGCAGTAGGTTAGCTCCAAAGGGGTGTTAGAATTTGCTGTCACCTCATCTCATGGGAATGAGGTGAAGCTGAAGTTAGTAATTTCTTGCGGTTTGAGGATCTAAGGCATAGAGGTTGCTTTAAAAAGTACATAAACAACCTTAGCCCATATGGTTTTTTTGCACAACTTCTATACTGAGCATCTTTCCTGACAACTTGAGAGTAGAATTTGTAATGGTGGGGGCAGGAGGAGGGTCAGAGAAGAGCTCAGGGTTTAAATAGAAATGCCAACAACAGTTCCCTGCCTATTGGCCTGTCTGAATTGGGAATGCTCATTTTTGAAACTCCTCAAATGTATGTATTTTTGTTGCAGAACTGATAATGCTATCAAGAACCACTGGAATTCGACCATGCGCCGAAAGGTCGAGCAGGAGGGCTACCTGCAGGAGTCCTCCAAAGTCTGTCACTCCTCAGCAGCTGCTGGCTATCAGAAGAGCAACCACTTGATGGCCTTTGCTCACAACCCATCGCCATCTACCCAGCTGCCAGTAGCTGGCCAGCCCCCGCTGAGCAGTGACTACCCCTACTACCACATCTCTGAGCCACAAAATGTGAGTGCCTGAAGATGTGTTGGGTGGGGGTGATTGTTTTGCTTTGTTGAAAGGGTGGATGCAATTTAGCCATCCCTGGTTTCTAGGAACATGGGACGTTTTCTCCCAGACTTGGTGGACTTACATGTGTTTGATGTAAAATGAGGACTTCTTTGATTTTTACTTCATTCAGTGATGAAAGTATGTACATTTCAGATTGAGAGGATTCAGGGAGTGGAATTGGGTACAGCAGTTTTAATGCCTTTTAAGCAATTAACTTTTTTCTTAGTGTTGTGAATATTAAATATCTTGAAAATCAGTTGAATTTGGCTGATTCTGTGTTCTGTGTCAAAATCTCCCACGTTCTCTTCAGCAGTATTCTGTTTGTGGGTTGCCTGGTGGAACCAAGGAAACAAGTATTGTTTTTAATCAGATTCCTTTTCTATTAATGATTAATAATGAAACGGGCTCCTGCTTCAGACAGTTACATTGTAGTTTTAGTTGGTAATAAATTTCATCTTTTGCTTTTTCACTTCAATTTAGAAAATCCTTACAAATGTGTCTATAAATTATTCATCTTTTCTCATTCAGGAAGGGTAAATATATGATTCTTTTCTTGCTATGTAATGCTCACTGTCATATTACTAAAAGACTGTTTACTTTTATTGTAAACATTGTTAGATTTTTTTACTATTTCATCTCCATAGATTATAAATATTAAGTACCTAAAACCAAAGTATGTTTAACACAAATTCACAATGCAAGCAGATAATATGATAGCAATAATAACTTTTAGTGTCTTTTGCTTTTTGGCCTAGGTTCCTGGTCAGATCCCATATCCAGTAGCACTGCATGTAAATATTGTCAATGTTCCTCAGCCAGCTGCTGCAGCTATCCAGGTAGATAACTTGAACCTCGTTTCAAGAGTCAATTTCTTAAATATATGATAAATCTTAATGCAGATGTCCTACATTAAGGAAACTTTTTAATGTATTAAGTGTGGTGAAAAGAGAAAATGGGGAAGATGGGGGAGTTCTAAAATGGCTAATAATTGCTCCTTCTGAAGTGGATGTAAAGCACAGTAGTTGGCAGCTGGTGTGATAGCTTTGACTTTCTCAATTTCAAATGTCTGTACTGAAATTCAGCAGGGACTTTGGTAGTGGAAAACACAATTGACATTTGTTTCATTTTTGAATCTAAGTTGGCTGTTATAACCACAGGTCGGCAAGCCATAAGCATTTTAGTTGCTACATCCTATCAGACCTTTATCTTTTCTTTTCCCTTAACTCTTAATTTCAGAGACACTATAATGATGAAGACCCTGAGAAAGAAAAACGAATAAAGGAATTAGAGTTGCTACTAATGTCGACTGAGAATGAACTGAAAGGGCAGCAGGCATTACCAGTAAGATTGTCACTGTGTGCTTGGATGGAGGGATAGCAGCCTTACCCCAGTGCTTGTCTTTTTAACTTTTTACTCCCCCTCTGCCTTCAGTACTAATCAAGGCTCTATATTTCTGTTTTAAAAGGATGAATCATAGCACATATATAATCTTTATTTGCTTAATAAATTATTATTAAAAAAACCCAACAAACAATTTGAAGGTATTTTACTTTGCAAAGTGGGAGCAGGACTGGGCTCTGTAACATGCTGTAATATTGGAAACATGATGATTAAAAAAAATTAAAAATTGTACAGATCTTTGATCAGTGGGATCTGCATTTCTGAAAGTGTGCAATGGTTCATGTGATGAAAATGTAGTGCCTGTGCATTAGATTTTTCTTCTCTGTTGTATTCTTCAGATGTGTTTCATACACTTTGTAAGCTTCAGACTTGGTGCATGTTTGACAGTTTGTTTTACTTCTCAGAATAATGTTAGATTCTTCATAACTGCATGTGTGGAGCAGGTGCTGGCTATTACTGAATTCTCACACTTCATTGTATATGCCATGGGATGTTAATGTGTGAAAACCCTTATGTAATTACTTAACACCATCACCAAAGCCATGAATCCCAAAATCATTCTGGAAGATAGGTGATAGCCAGCAGATTTTTCTTTTTTTTGGGTAATATTTGAAATTAATAGTAGCACAACTGCATGCATGATACGTTAGTTTGGCTACTTTTTAACTTTAGTTAATGTTTTGCAATTTCTTCTGTTGCATGATCACACTGGAAAGAAACTTCTGTTAATTTGTTCTTCTGCTTTCCTAACCATGTTGATTTGACAGCCTCTTCATTGCATTGGTGTAAGCTGTAGCATTAGACAGGGATAGCAGAAGAAAAAGAGATAAGCAGACAAAAGCAACTCTAACTCTTAAAACCTTTAGCCTTCGACAGTGCTGAGTGCTCAGTAGGGGAATCCTGCCATTTCTTTCTTCTGACACCAAACGACTTGCAGACATTTTTTTGAGCTCTTGGAGTAATACACTATGAATTGATTACGTGTTAGTAATGATATATGCCTATAATCCTGGAAATTAATGATAAGGTAACTTTGGGATAACAATACAAGGCCAATATTACATAAAACAAGATCTTGCACTGATGAAAGGAAACATCTTGACAAATGTTTCATAGGCATAAACTTTCAGATGATGATGCAACTATTATCTTTTCTCCAGTGGCATCTGACACCTTGTGCAATTTCATTGCTAAGTTCCTTCTGCCTTCCCCCCCCCTTTTCTTTTTTTTTTTCCTTCTTCCTTTAGACACAGAACCACACATCAAACTACACTGGCTGGCATAGCACCACAATTGCTGACAGTCCCAGGACCAGTGGTGACGGTGCACCTGTTTCCTGTTTGGGGGAACATCACCACTGTACTCCATCTCCACCAGTGGATCACGGTTGCTTACCTGAGGAAAGTGCATCCCCTGCACGGTGCATGATTGTTCACCAGAGCAACATCCTGGATAATGTTAAGAATCTCTTAGAATTTGCAGAAACACTCCAGTTAATAGACTCCGTAAGTAGACTTGCCACTTTGGGAGGATTTGTGCCTGGTCAAAGAATAAGGGGAGAGGAACTGGGACTGTCCTAAATGTGTTTGTTGGTTTTTTCCAAGTAATTTCTAGTTGCTCCAGGATCTGAAGCTTAGCTCCTGACATAACAAAATTCAGCTGCTCGTAAATGAAGCCCTCGAGCGTGGATGCGTATGCTTTTTGTGGGTGTCTCCCTTTCCTGCTACATCTTGATGTGGGAACATGACTTTTGGCAAGCTGCATAGTAGGAGCTTGAAACAATCTCTCAACGTCAAGTCTCCTTAAAATAAAATCAGAGACACTGTGAAAGATTTTAAACAAGAAAATTATACTTATTTGTATTTGAAGTGACATGTGCCATAGGTTTATGTGTGTCTGCTCATGTATTTGCATCATTTTCTAGAAGTTTTCTGTTGTAGCTTTAATAGCTGCTTCTCAAAGTTTAAGGAGCTTGCCCTGACATATGTGAAGGACTGTAAACACACATTTAAATGCCAAGTATCTGACTGACACTGACATGGGCTTTACTCATTGGGTTCTCTGGGGTGCTACATGTTACAGAAGTAGCACGCTGAAATACGTTTGTTAGTGGCAACCTCCATCAGCAGCAGAGGTGTCTGCTTCATGCGCCATCACGTCCCTTTCGGCATATCCAGAACAGGCTTGCAGGGTAGGAGTCTTGCGTTAGAGCACACATGTTTTGGTAGCAAAAGGCACCAACTTCATTCCAAGCAGAAAACACTGGGCAAGTAGATAGTAAGGACTCATTCTTTAGGGACTCAGTTGCCAGCAACACTACTAGGACATTAGACAGTTTGATGTGATCGAGGTGTGTATGGAAAACACAAATAGTGTTACTATGCACATGAACAGGGTCAGGCTGAATTGAGCTAGGAGCAACTTGTTGGTTACAGGCATATCCTAGCGCTGTATTTTCATGAGGTGGCACTATACACTGTCTTATACCTCCATGCCTCCCACGTTGTTTCAGAAGCCTTCATCAAGGGGTGATCTCAGCAGTTTTGAATTCTTTTAAGAAAGACACTTTGGCTAGCAGAGCTCCCTCAGGCAAAGTTGCACAGCTTCAGCAGAGAGGGGCCAATGCTTGTAGACCTCAAGAACACCCCATCACAAATTTGAGGAAAGCCATGTCAAGTCAGGGCTCTCTTGGCTCACCAAAGACACCTTATCTGCCTCACAGGGCAGTGCGGCTCCGTGGGTCCTTCGCAAAAGGAGAGGGCACTCCAGCCCCTTAGCCAGTGGCCACAGTAGCACCTTGGTCCTAGCTGACGTCAGCAGCTCAACTTCTCCTAAGCGCTCCCCTGTCAAAAGCCTGCCCTTCTCTCCCTCGCAGGTAGATCAAGACTTCTGCACAGATGTTACTAATTCTCAAAAGTCACCCCAGTCTTAACAATTCAGAAACTAATCCTTTGGAACAAATGACTAATTACTGTTGTGCTTGTTGATTTTCACTCTGTGTTTGAATCTTTCTCACTGCTGTTTGTCTTCACCCTTGAGTTTAGTTAATCAGCAAGCTAACTGTTGATTCTCTTCTTTTAAATTCATCTGTGGGGCTTGGTTTTTTGTGTTTTGGTTTTTTCTTTTTGAATAACTTTTGTAGGGGAATGAGGTTCCTTGCTTTGCTCTTGCTGCTAACTCCAACTACTAGAGTTTAACATTTCTGATAATTTGTAATACTTTCCATCTCTGTCCACTTACAGTATGATTCACTGACCTAGAAAACCCCAAACTGCATTTAAATAGCATTCAGGTTGTGAGACAAACTGACAACAACCAGAAAATTCAAATCACAGTTGCTATCCTCAGCCCAGCCATGTGGGTTGGAGTGGAATAGGAATGAGGAGGAAAATGGCCTGTTAAAATGGCCTGACGTGCGCTTCCAAATTTCTGATGATGGTTGCTTTGTTTCACAGCTGCAGCACTATTTAAAAGTGTTTTGGATTTTTTTCTGTTTGTGTTGTTTTGCCTTGGTTTTGCATTTGTCTTTGAAGTCAAAGAAACAGTATTTCCTGAAGGACAGTAAAAGATTTCATGCAATGATCTCCCACTGTCTTTGCCATTACCTGTTAGGTATTTTAATCATATGCCATTTATCCAGTGAAAGCTGGATTTTATTAGATGCCACATTTTTGTAAGTGGCAAGTTCAGTCTAGAAGGTAATACACTGAATTGTTGTCAAAGTAAAGAATACCACTGTGCTCAGAGATTTGTAGAAATAGAAACAGTATTTTAGGTTACTAGGTAGAAACATGCAAGAGCAATTTTCCCCAAACAAATATTGCTGCCCCCTTTTTAGCTGTTTCCATTCCAAAACACTCCATGCACCCGTCACAGGTGACAGTTCTCATTTTATGCTGTGAAAACAAAGCACTTTGTTTTGAGAGAGATGATGGGAAATTTATTTTCCTGTCATAAACACTTTATTTACTGCCTTAAGAGCCCCTAGTTCCCCCCCTATAAATTTCTGTGGGATTTAACCCTCTTTCCTGTGGATTTGTTTCTGTAGCATTTCTTACTCATTTTCAGCCAGTTCTTCCTTGGGCACACTGCTCTTAATTAAAATTTATTTGGATAAAATCCAAATCACGCTTTTAAGTTTTGGCTCTTAGAGTGGTGCAAAGTGCTTCCCGTTCCAACAGGGTGTCATTTTCTTTAGAACTTCCCTCTCTAGAAATGCTTAGTTTGGCTTCCTAAGTGCTCCAGCCAAACTGTTGAGTGTTGTTTCACAATGTAGTCAGGTACTCTACATACACCTACTCACATGAGAGGGTCAGGATAGTGACTCATGTCAATCAAAAGAAAATAATTTCTTTTTCTTTTGTTCGACAATGTCAGTTTAACAAGTCAACCATGTAATATGGACGTTCCTGTTAATTTTTTCTTTCTCAACCTGCAGTTCTTAAACACCTCATCCAATCATGAAAATTTGAACCTGGACAACCCTACACTTACGTCCACGCCAGTATGTGGCCATAAGACGGCAGGTACCACTCCATTCCACAAGGACCAGACTTTCAAAACTCAGAAGGAAAACCATGTGTAAGTCTGTAGTCTTGTCTGACTTATGAGGGTTCATTTCTTCAGGTTTGCATACAACCAAAGTGGTTGGTCAGTGTATGCTTCAGACTGAAAGAGGGCAGGTTTAGGCTTGGTATGAGGTAAAAATTATTTACTGAGATAGCGGTGAGGCACTGAAACAGATTGCCCAGAAAAGTTGTGGCTGTCCCATGTGTTCTAGGCCGGGGTGGATGAAGCCTAGGGCAACCTCATCTAGTGGAAGGTGTCCCTGCCTGTGGCAGGGACTTTGAAACTAGATGATATTTAAGGTCCCTTTCAACCTAAACCATTCTGTGCTTCATGCAGAGTTGTTTGCTAACACATTCAGATTTTTCTTAGTTTGGAATAAAACTTCCACTTTTTGACTGAGGAGGTAGGTTATTCATACAGGACAATCATGCATATAGGCTCACTAGTTTTTCAAATAAAGCCATAACACCTTATCACAGTCAAATAAATGTTCTGCCAGAAAAGCAAAATGGATTGTAGGATTGCAGGGAAATATTCTCCCATGTCTTACAACAGCCACTGCCTGTATGCACATATTTTTGTAAAGATGTGATATTTCCAAGCATCTTCCTTTAAAGTCCCTCTCCCTCCTTTTAAAGTTTCAGAACTCCAGCAATCAAGAGGTCGATATTAGAAAGCTCTCCAAGAACACCCACTCCATTCAAAAACGCACTTGCAGCTCAGGAAATCAAATACGGTCCTTTGAAGATGCTGGTAAGAAGGAAACAATGATAAAAGTTGCTTTGATATTAGTGCAGAGGGATGTTCTGGGACTTGGATATAATGTTTCTTCCTTTCAGCCTCAAACTCCGACTCATCTTGTAGAAGATCTGCAGGATGTTATCAAGCAGGAGTCAGAGGAATCTGCAGTAGTGGCTGGGCTACATGAAAGTGGACCCCCTTTGCTAAAGAAAATCAAACAAGAGGTAAATCTCAAACTTCCCTGAGGCAATTTAATTCAGAACTCTTTCTGAGAAACTTCTACCAATACCTTTTCTGTTAAATAGCTGTGTCTGTTTTTCTTTCATGTGAGCCCCAAGATCTTAGTGTCGGTTCCATATAGTATACTAGGCATGCCTAATTCATCTCCCATTGATTTCCATAGAAGTTTTTCTGCTGTTTTCAGCAGGGGTTTGCTTGGGCCGTTCTAATGCAGTTTTCGTTTGAAACTTAAAAAGAAAAGAAAAATTAGACAGGAATTTGGATTGAATCTTTCAAATATTGGTGAAAAGTATAGAAGAACCCCATGGGGACCAAGCTCCATGGAGTGACTTAGAAACCTGAACATTTGAGGACATTGAATTATATTACTTTGTCACTAAAGTTCTAAAAATACATATATTCTCAATCCTTTCTAGGGGATTAAATTCCTGAATACTGACAGAGCACTGAGTGCAAGTATTCAAAGTTTTATTAGATGGGGATTTTTTTGAAAACCTTGAACTATTTTCTTCTACAAAGAGCAAGGGTGCTGTAAAAGATGTTCCTGTAAACAGGCATTATGCATGGCTGTGAAGAATATTTGTTCAATTTATTAAGCAACTGAATGAAATCTCCTGGTTGCTTAGGTACTGGTTGTTATCATGCCTTTCCTGCTTTCAGGTGGAGTCTCCAACAGATAAAGCTGGAAATTTTTTTTGCTCAAATCACTGGGAAGGAGAAAACCTGAACACTCAGCTCTTTACGCCTGGATCTACTATGGAAGATGTGCCAGTAAGTTTTCACACCATCAAAGGGTTTTTTCATTTTACATCTCTGTTCAGTTATTAAATGCAAGAGAAAACATATTTTGTCTTACCTTCTTCACAAGTAGGCATTATTCATTATTTCTGTATCATTTTGCTGTACTAAGCATAAAAAGCAAAATCCTGCCCTTAATTAGATCACTGTGATGGCTATAGAAGGTTGCAGAAGTTGCAGTCATTTTGCAGCCCACAGACTTTGGAACAGCCTGCACTAGGAGGACGCCTGCACCTCTGTATGGAAATTACTAGATCACGGAGTTAAAAACTAGTAAAAGAAAGAGAGAGTCTCTTTTAGTTTGTGCAAAGGAGAGTTTGCATGTGCATGGTTCCCTTCACTTTGCCAAGACTCCTGGGACTATTCAGTGTTACTGTTCTTGCACTTGGGAGTTTCACTGGATGGAAAACCTTTTGCATATGATAGTATTCCTTCAAAGCCAAGTCCCAGGGACCCCAGGCTGAGATCTGCTTCCAGTCTGTGACTACCCAGTGTGACAACTTCTGCAGTCAGGCTGAGTTTGCTTTTAATGCATTTGAATTCACGTTGTTACTGTGAGTTGCTGAAAACTGTGGGTTTTTTTCTTTTCCTATTCAGAATCTTCTTACTAGCTCCATTTTAAAGATGCCTGTGTCTGAAGAGGATGGTAGTTTTCACAAAACAGTTGCGGTACCTAGAAACAGGCCACTAGCTAGTCCTTTGCAGGTAACTATTCTTTGATAAAAATATTCTTTGTATATAACAATACATATATACCCCTAGATATATGTATCTTGCATTCTCACAGACTGATTTTGAGTATGGAACGATGAGATGTTCAGATGAATGTGGCTGAGGATCTCACTTTACCTGTGGATCATGTGGACACAATGGCTTCAACTGTGCTAGAAAGCTGAAGGGGCTTAGCCCTGTATGTGGGGTGTTGTAACTCAGCTGGGTGCAGTTTTAAATTGGTAGAACTGAGAATTAATGTGGGCCAGAGGCTTTTTTTGTGTAGGCTTCTTCTAGGCAGCACTGCTGTTTTGGAGAGCAGGGAAGTTGAGTGGTGTGGTGATGGCCAGAACTTGCCACTGGCCTAGAGGTGAGAGGAGAGACTGTAGCACTGTCTGGCACAGATGTGGCTGATATTGCCCATCCAACCAAGAACCAGGATGGCCTTTCCCCAAGTGCAGGCTGATGCTGGACCAGAAATGCAGTTGTAACTACTGGTCTGAAGGGGCTTCTGACTCTTATGGCCAATTGTACATCTTGGGATCTCTGAAATTAATTAAATGTGTGATTATTGTACTGTGAGACAGATGTGAGGCTCAGTTTTATGTGTCTGTGCTTTTGCCAAGTGTTAACAAACGTATACATTTGCTATACTTCAAAATATAGCTGTTTACATAAGGCTGATCCAAAGCACATCAAAGTCATTAGCAGCTAGTTTGTCAGCTATTGTGAACTTTAGATGGAACCTGCAGCCAGTCATTCAGAAAATGAGACACAATATAGATAATGATTAATTATCCTTCCACCATAATCTATATTTTTGAGGTAGAGGAATGTGATTCTATTGTCCTTCCTCCACGTGGTAGAATTAAAGAAAAGTGTGTCATGCTTCAGGGTGAGTCACTGTCAGAAAGGAAATTGTAACTCCATCTTTCCTGACTTTCAGACAGATCGTCCACATGGCTAATCCTTTCTTTCCTCCCTCTTTCTAGAATTTACATTAGGGGTTTACTTACAGTAGGAAGGAATGAAAAAAGGCTGGTTTTGATTAAACATTTCTCATCAGGCATTAAAAAGGGAGATAATAAAATTTTATACATGTCCCTGTGTGGCACAGTTTGCCATGGAGTAGGCTTGAATTTTATGCTGCAGAATCATTTGATGGAAAACAGCTTTGGAGAGCAGGGACTGTGTCTTCCCCCGGCATGAGAGTGTCTGTAGGGGCCAAAGACTCACACTCACTATTGTTTATCTTCTCTTTTCTCATGTACTGTGTTTTTTCAGCTGCACCATGGTAGATGGCTAAGAGAAGGGTTTGAAGCTCTGCTGCTCCTGGTCTAGGGCAGGTATATAGGGGCTGAATTCACACCTCCTCATGGCGAAGGAGCCTAGGTTTCCTGTTTGCAGGAGAGTACTGGAGCTCCTGGGACAGCATGTGGGAGGATGTAGCTCAGCTCTACTGCCTTGCCAGCGTGCCAACACCTGTCCATGACCCATGACCGTAGCCAAACTCCGGGCTCCTCTATAGGTGTAAGGCAACATTTTGAGGTAGCTAAACAAAGTGTGCTGTGTGTTGTCGTTTTAATGGTAGTTGCCTGCACTCTGACTGTAATAAAAAAGAAGCATCTGAGGTGCCTGTAAAGTAGGATCTTTTGATCTTTGGTTTAACAGTGTTATGTTTCCTGCTATCTAAAAATAATTTCTTTATAAGCTGCTGTAAATGAAAGGGCTTGTTTAACCTTCTGTCCTCACTCATGCTGATTTTGTTCAGGAAGTTTACACGAGTCAATTTGTGGATCATTCTGGATTCAATTCTTCAGCCCTTGCTCAGGAAAAGCATGTTAAAAGTCAGGTATTCTCATTGTTTGGATAAAGAGGACTTTTTCTTAAGTAGAAACTGAATTAAAAAGGACTTCCCATCTCATCTCAGAGTTTAAAGTGTGTTGCACTGACAAAAAAAGTAGTTGTAAAAAGCCCCCAAATTAATAGTTAGTATGCAGTTTCTTGGTATGAAGGTAAAACTGTTCTCTCTGCTGGTGAAACATTGAGCTTTTCAGCTGAAATACAATCTCAAATGAAGGCTAGAAGTTTCTGTGACGGTGACAGAGACAGCTTTCTCAGAATGAAATACAGGCTTTTTATAACCAGTATTGTTTGTCAATGGCTGCGCTCTTTGATTTGGATTTGCTGTCATGGTTAAAAAGTAGTGGTAAGGCAGCTTGGCATCATGACAGAGGGTAAGAGTTTGGCCCCATGTAGATCAGAAAGGGTGTGTAGTCTGGCTCACTTTCACAGCAGAAACCGCTGCTGCTCTGCCCCTAATGCTTCTCCTCCTCCATCCCTGTATAAATGGACTTGTATGACGAGGGCTTAGCATGTCTAAGGGGTGCAAGGCAGTGGAAAGGTTAGTGATTTTGCTTGTTGTTGACTGGCTGCATTTTTTACATGACAAGTTTTTAGCATATTTTGTTCTATGTTTTCTACACTCCATAGTTTCTAATATTGCCCTCATACATGAACACATGCATGGGCACACATATGAACACTGGACTAAATCCATTGATTCCATCCAAGTAGACATGAAACACGAGGGAATTCATCTGGGTGAAATTTAATTGTGTCTGCATATGTTGACATTGCTGCTGTTAATAATTTGGGCCTGATCGAACTGTTCTTAGTCAAATTCTCATTGACCTCAGTCCAAATAAGAATTACAGCACTGTCTGCATCTTGTGATCTGTGTATGAAGAGGGAAGAGAGAAAGAAAGACAGCACTAAACTTATTTTTTTTAATATGCTTGGTTCTTAAAATTCCCTTTCTTTTAAATATGAACTTGCATAAGAGGGAGGCAGTATATTCACCAGCCCACAGTATTTTTCATTGCTGTAATAATTTGCATTTCATTTACACATAGGTACTTGGCTAGCAAGTACTGATCAAAATGCTTCATTACTTACTGTTTTGCTGCTAGATTCCAAAGAAGGCAAGATTAACAGATGTTCAAATAGATCTCTAAGGATATTTTTTACTGCATTTCAGATACACGATCATAGGCAATTTAGTGAATAATAGCTGATGCCCATATCAGATAGCATGGTATGATTCACCATCACTTAGGAGGAACAGCATGTTGCATCATTTGGCATGTGAGGTCAGGTAGTTGCCTATAACAGCACTGGGAATATGGTGGTGTTGATGTTGTACTAGAGCAATGGGAGAAGGCCCCTTAGACCGAAGAGGAATTTGCACTTGATCCCTGTTTGATCCTCAGTTAAGTCTCTCTTAAGATGTTGGATGTAAAGGTAGTTGTGTGTAAGATCTTTCTGTACGGTGTGAAGGGGCAGCCAGTTTTTTTGTCCTGCATGACAAATCTCATGGTTTACATTGAGTATTACCTTGCTGGCAGGAACAGGAGGTGTCTCACCAAATGCACAAGGTTGCCTTGGGGTGGACTTAATCTTATGCTCCATTGCAAAGATCCTGAATACCTCTGCTTTATATTGGTGGAGTTAGTTAAGACTTGTATTTCTGCACCCTATGTTTTTGTCACTTAGTTGCATGGCAGGGAGACTTTGGCCTTGTGAGCAACTTTTCCAAGGGTTAAGATTTTGGAATAACATATTCCAATACTGAGCATGTCCTTGAATAGGTTACATAAAAAAATCTGTTTCCAGCCCTTCCTATGTAAAAGTTAGATTTTATTTCACATTATGTTCTGTATCAGTAGCAGTACATAATACAAACTATCCTCACATAGACACTGTAACAGATAGAAAAGTAGGCTAAATCACAGACCTTCCACCTAACCCTGCAGGCTATCGAAAGACATCATGAAATGGAACCTTTTAAGAAAATAGCACTGCTTTGATATCTTCTTCCCCCAGTAACAAAGGAAACAACACAAGGTAGAAGCCCTGCAAGCTAAAGAGAATGTTCTTCAACCCTAGCTCCTGTCACTTTCCATTTTTTAACCACAGACTGACACGTTTCAGCTCAAATTTCCTGACTTTCAGCGGTTTATGTAATCATTTTCTTTAAAGAGTAAATTTAAAGGATTTTAAAACAGTTACTTGGTTAACCTTTTTTCAAGAGTATGAACATTCATGAAGCTTAATTTTCTTAGTTGAAAAAGTGAAATGTTATTTCATTTGCAGCTATTTATAAAGCAAAATATCCAGGAAGGCAGCATGGTCTCCTGCAGCAACAAGCTTTCTCTGGTTTTCCTCCACAGATTTTTGGGGCAAGAAGATCCTGAAATCTCATATTCTTCTTTCTTTAATCAGGGGAGAGGGGGAAGCATGCTGTGTTTGAGATTTGCACAGCAAGGGAATGTAGCTCCATGGGTTTCCCTCACTTGTGTCACTCCTTCTCTCACCAGTAACTGATGTGTACAGGAAAGAGCTGTGTTTGGCACAGCTGTGGGAACAAGAGGAGATTTGAAGTTGCAGGTCAGTCATTGCATATTTTCCTCCCAGGGCAGCTGAATTTGTGTTGCAAACAGATTGGAGGTTAGAGCTGCCCTAAACAGGTGATGGTTTCTCAGAATGAAGAAAAGTAACAGCTTAACTATTAGTCATTTGCAGCAATGTATTCTGATCTGTGGGGAAAAAAAATTACTTAAGGACAAAATTGGAAAGGGACTGAATATCCTGGTGTGAGTTGCAGGTGCTTAGCCTACTTCTATATCCTGTCCATTGATCTTACTTGAAAAGCTTATACATCTCGAGAAGGACTTTTGTCTAAGCAAGGGCTTGAGTGTTAAGCTCTTAAAGTGCTGTGAAATAGGTCTTTTCTATCAGTGGTATGATGCTTATAATAAAAGCTGGATGATCTTATTCTCTCACTTTTAGCAAGCTGTATTTCTGAGGAAGTGGGAAAGCCCCAGAGTACAGGAGAAGTCTGT
This sequence comes from Sakesphorus luctuosus, assembly GCA_013396695.1. NCBI lineage: Eukaryota > Metazoa > Chordata > Aves > Passeriformes > Thamnophilidae > Sakesphorus > Sakesphorus luctuosus. The sequence continues at coordinate 91,203 of VWZD01005278.1, forward strand.
CCCATGCCCCAGAGGAGAACTAGCAATATGAGCAGAAATGGTGCTCTGTCTTGGCATATGAAGTATAATTCATTTATGGTCACTTCAGTTTTTCATTAGTGTTTACTGTCTGGTCTTGATAAGTAGAAGGGCTGCTCTCTATTCCACATCTTTAGAGAACAGAAAGCCATGTTATTCTATATGATATCCATTATATTCTCCTAGGAAATTGTTTTGTTTAGGGCATTGTTTTACTGTTTCAGAAGGAATCAGCCCTCTTTTCAGTCAGTGGCACATTCTGCAAACTATCCATACCATGTAATCTAAGGAAAAACTGGCAAGAAATCCAGCCTTTTGGAGCAGAGAAACATGATAAGAGACCACCTAATAATCTAGGCCTTCTAGGCCGTCTAAATATTTTAAAAATATTAGCTTTTTTGTTTTGTTTTGTTTTTAATAAATGCCGGCGCAGCTTGGCTAAATTAATGGGAGTATCTGTAACACCACTGACTTTGCTGGAGTTGCTGAAGATACCTGCCAGCATAGCAGAGATTTAAAATCTGTACACAGTTCTTTGCCCAAGAACTACACTTCCATCAGTTTGGGAGCTCGGTAATGGAGGACTGCATCAGTGTTTGGCTTTGGCATCAGCCCCTAACACACGAAGTGTCGTAACACAGGAGCTTTCTTAAGCTCTAGAGACAATAAATGAAAAGGAGGTCCCAGCTACAAGTGCAGTAGGACTAGTTCTGTTAGAAAAGCACCTTTCCGCAGTCTTTTCTTCCCTTACTCTGGTTGTGTTTCCTCTAGATGGTCCAAGTTTTTATTTGAAGTGCTTTAACTGGATATCCCAGTTACAGCTTTGACAGTTTGTTTACAGTTCACATCTGCCTGAGGGCAGTTGAAGGCATATTACAGGATAAGTAAGGTAGTTTTACTGCCAGGAGAGGGATGTGCTGGTAGGATTATTAAAATTAAAAAAAAGAGCAGAGAGAAAAAAAAAGGGGGCCAGGGACAATGACATAGCTGGAATTGTACTACAGGTCTGTAATTCTATCCTATGGAAACCTGTAGCAGTATACCTTCTTTTTCCTCCCCACTCCCTGATTTAACTTAAAGAAAGAAACTGCTGTGTGTGGAAGAGAAAATTACAGCTGGAAGTACTGGCTCTAACTCTTGACAGCAAAACTTTAACTAGTTTCCCATTCTTTGAGGCAGTGAAAAAATTATGAATATGGGAAGAATTTACTATGGAAATCCCTTTCATTCCCCAGTGGCTAGAAATTTAGGTGCCAAAACAAAAACCTCACCCCTAGAAGACTGAATTTAAGTAGGTTGAATCCACTGAATGAATGAACACATGTCCATCAGTTCCGATGGGTTTTGGGTCAGGCTTCTGGTTACAAAGCTCTTGTGATTCCATCCATTAATTTGCAGAGTTGGACTTTTAAATGTGATTGGAAGCATGCAATGAGCTTTCTGCAAAAGGAGTGTTCTGATGGGTTTCTGTGCTGTTTTTCTGCATGTCTCTAGATTTTTCTGGGTCGCTTTTCTTTTGATACATTTGGTGAGCACTGCTGTCTCTGGGTTGCTGCTACTGTCCTGTATCAGCTCTGTCAGTACTTGCTGCAGTGCTGGCGTGGAAGGAGGCATTGTGGTGTCCCTTTTTATCCCTTTTACTGAGAGATCCCACAGCTGTGTGTGACCAGGCCTGACAAGGTGCTCTGCTGGCTTATGGGACCCACCACTCCCTGCCAAGGAGGGAAGGAAATCTGCTCGCATCAGGATGACTTTCACACGTGCTTCTGGCACTGCACTGAAGGGCTGGCAAGGCAAAGGCTTTGTGCTTTGTTTTGTGTTGGCTGCAGAGAATCAAGGCTTCAGACACAAAATGTTTATTAAAAATACCCACTGTAAATGTTATCTGGGTTCCCCAGGGTAGAACTGAAAACTGTTTTAGTAAATATGCTACATCAGAAAACATATTACTTTGGGTCAAAGTCTGCTTTCTTCATAGAGCAAAGCTTTTAGCACCATCACTGAGATGCAAAGTTAGTCTCTTTTTACAAGTTTGTCACAAGAGGAAAAGAAAATAGTGTAATATATTTCTGGGAAAATAATATGTGGATCAGGACTTCGTGAGGAGGTTATCCAATGCTGTTCCTGCAGCAAAACTGAAGCTGTTTAAAGCAGGCTCAAGTGAGGGGTCAAGCTGGTCCTTCTGTCGCTTGCTGTGCCTCCTGCCCAGGGCTCCCTGGGACAGCTGAGCCTGGTGGGAGGGCAGAGGGTTACTGCTTGCCTGAGCAGCTTCTGCCACACTGACATCAGGTTAAATGAAGACCATTCAGTGGAATGAGTGACATGTAGCAGCCTGCTGAGATGTTGGAGATACCAGGATACAGATTTATTATTTTTTTTTCTACTAGGCACATGGCTATTAATACAAAGAGCTCAGTGTAGATACTGATGATTAAGCCTCATTTATAAAAAAGGGACACTCCTTGCCTGAAGTTACTTCTAGTTTTTAAAAATTGACATACTATGACAAGTGGACTTTTCCTTACAAACCTTCAGTTATTTAAGGGCTGGTGATCTCCCATTTCTAAACCAGAGCATTGAAGCTTTGGGGAATCATAGGGAAATACTGCTTAGACACATATTTCTGTTGAAATGGTGGATGTTCTGGAACTATCAACTGCTTTTGAGGTGTACAGAACAAATTCAACTTCTAAGTAAAACTGATGACATTGCATCAGGCATTAATTTGATCCCTGATGCAAATATCTCTAAAAGACCGAGGAAAACATTCACAGGTGCCTGAGAACTACTGAGGATCAATAGAAGGTTGTAGGTTCCCAGCTTGTGTAGGTGCCTTTGAAAAAGTTACCCTGGAAGCTGTTTAACCAAAACATAAAAGAAGCTGTGGAGTGTTGCATGCATGTCTGTGGCACACAGAAAGTAAAGTATGTCACACCTGCTTTCTGGCTGTGGCATGTGCCCTAGGCTGAGCCACAGCACAAGGTATACAGTCAGCCTAGGCTGAACTGCTCTAGAAAAGAGGTGTATGGCATGTTTGTTCACTTCACAGATGCGGGTTTCCCACAAAAAGCTGCAGAAACTGAATGATTTTAGGCCTGACCTTGTTCCTCTTCAGACAGGGAACTCCCACTGAAGCTCAGAAGGAGTTTTGCTTGCAAAATAGCATCAGGAGGAGAGACAACATTTAGAACTTCTCTACAGAGGAGAGGAGAGGAGAGGANAAGCCATGTCTAGGGAAGCCTAGCAGAAGTTTACAGAGGACTAATACACTTTGCCTCATCTTGGCCATGCTGCTTAGTTACTCATTGGTTTGGTCCCTTTTTAGATTGTAAGCCCTCCGAGGCAGGGAACCTCAGTCCCTGTGTTTGTACCAGTGCCCTGATTAGGGCATGTTATGTGAAATCTATATTTCAGAAGTTGCCCATCCTTCTACTAATGCATATGTCTCAGATAATACTTTGTTTGTAGTCAGCAAAGCATTCTCTAAATATTTAGGCCTGAGAATAATGTAAGGATCATCTTGCAAAGTTAGCAGCTAGCAGCATAAAGAGCCATGGGCACGCCAGGACAGTTCTGTGCTTAACAGATGGTTTGCAGTGCACTAATTATGCTTCACCCAGTGTCCTAGATGTTGGGAAGGCGTTGACCATCTCATTGAGCAACATAGTTATTGAACTGCAAAGATGATCCTTTTTGAAAGCAATGGAAAATGGAGAAGGGTTTCTCCTAACTTGTCTTTATTGGGGAATCTTGAGCATATACCTTCTCAATATTCAGCAGTACTGGGACCCCTCGTGGGCAGGCAGCTTTCCATTAAGCACAATCATGTGCATTTTTGGAATGCAGAGTACTCATACGACAAACTCTATATGATAATAGAGTTTTTATCCAGGGCTTAGGAAATACCTCAATATGGGAAAGCAGACACACTGGATAAGTGAAAGAATTCAATAGAAAAAAAAAATAAGTGTGTGTATACTAGTAAATTCCAGGAGCTTTGAAATTTCATTACTGTTTATAGCTCAAGGCAATGAGAAACCTCTCACATGTGTAGGGAGTAAATAAATGCAGTGCGCACAGCCCTCTGCAGATATGTTTATCTCACTTTAACATTATACTAAATGGTGTCTGTAACCTCCATAAATACCACAAGAAGTGAAATGGCTTACACGATAATTAAAATGCTGTTTCTGCTGAGAGTCAAGCCTCCCTGCCCTTCTCCTGTGCCAGAGGAGCTGAGCTGAGGGGCATGTGCTAATCGCTGCGCACAGGTGAAAGCAGCCTTGAGCGCGGGACTTGTCGTTGGTTGTGGTCAGGCTGTCATGGTCGGTGGGTTGGTTTAGGGAACTCAGGGACAGCACAGCTGTACTTGTAGAATAGAGGTTCAGCAGGAATTTGTGCATGGTCCTAGCACTGAACGTTATAACTGGGGGTTTTAGCCTGTCTGTGCTCTGTTGATTGTAAAGTTCACCTGCAAAGTACATTCTCTTTTAGACCTTTCATGTAAAGGAAAGATTAAAGGCAAGGCTATAGATATGGCCTCGTAGAAAAGACACTGGCTGAGAGAGGAGCAGTGTGGTTTCGATCCTGTATCTTGTGGTGTGCCCCTCTGCAGGTCATCTGGTCTGCCTGCCCTTATGGTCACTAACTGAGGAGCAGGAGTGATATTTTTTTGCTTGTTGTGTTGAGATTTCAATTTCTCTGGAAATGGGATGACATCCTTCTGCATGTTCATGCAACAGTTAATTACGAGAGGGCCTGGCTTTGGCTGTGGCTATGGATAAATCACATGGCATGCAACTCAAATCTCTCTGTTTTCTAATTTAGCATCTGAACAACGCCTGGGAGTCAGCATCCTGCGGGAAGATCGAGGATCAGATGGCTCTGACAGATCAGGCACACAAGTACATGGCCACCTTCCCCACTCGGACTCTGGTGATGTGAAAGGGTCGACGAATAGAGAAGCATTATGGTTTTGAGAACACTTCACCTCTGCTGGGAAATTCCTGTTCCTCTGCATGAAAACTTTTCATGAATGGGAGAAGAGCCTATCTTTGTTGTGGTACAACAGTTGGGAGCAGCACAAAAGTGCATTTACTCACTCAGCATATATATTCTTGTTGGATTTCACCCAACTTTAAAGTTGTTTGGTTTTTTTTAATGATACTTGCCTAAATTATTAGGTATTGAGTTTGAATCAGTAATTAATGATCTTAAGGGCAGACTTGTAATAAAAACAATTTTACTTGTACTTTTTGAGATCAAGCAGACAATACACCAGTATTGTTATTTCAGTGATGTGCTAGCCAGGGGTGGGGGGTTGTTTCTTTTTTTTATTTTTTTAATAATATAAGAGCAGGTACTCAAACAGATATATTTTAAATCACTGAACAAAATGCATTGGTGTAAAATACTGAAGAGAAAAGCATTACTACAAACGCTTGTCTGTGCAAAAGGGGAAAACTGATCAAGATTGTGAATGCTCAAACATCCATGCCTCTTGAAATACTCTTTTCTGTTTTGGTTCTAGACCATAATACATTGTGTGTTTCTGTTGCGGGGGTGGGGGGAGGGTAATTAGCTTGCTTTAAAAAATATTACTGTATGAAACATAGATTTATGAGAAAAATTATATTTTTATTCAGTAATTTAATTTTGTAAATGCCAAATGAATACTGTGTTTTGCTGCTACAGACCTTAGCGTGTAGACATGCTGCTAGTGTAAAAGGAGCAGTAGAGCTTTATATGGAAAGAAAACAAATGTTCATGTTAGCTAATTGACTATGCACTAGTGTTTCAGACCTTTTTGTTTTATTTTTTTTTACATCATTTATATTTCCCCCCTTTTTTTATAAGCAATATTTTTGAACACTGTTCCTGGGAGAATTTTTTTTGTCTGGATATGTTGTTTTGTTTCTCATTGGTTTGCAACAGCATGCATTGCACCTTCATATGTTTGGGAGAACACTGTCTTGTTCATGTTGTCTCTTTTGTTCCATGTCTAGCTAGTTGTTCCCTAACTTGGGTCTTGTGTACTGAATCAGGTTCTTAGAAATACATGGTTCTTTGTACTGCCATATCAAATCTTTATTGATATGGCAAAACACTGATTTTATTTTATTTTTTTATTGTTTCATTTTTTTATAACAGCCTATGAATTTGCTGCCTTAATAGCATTTGGTGCAGCTTCATCTGCACTTAATTTTTTATATGATAATGTACTGCCTTGTAGATAAATAAAGTGTGTTCTTTTTTACTTAAACTGTATGGTCTCCTAATCTTGTTTGTCCTTCGTGTTTTGGCAGTAGTGTTAAAGGCAACAATCAAGCCAAGAAGGTTTTTCCCAGCACACTTAGATAAGTAAGGAATAGAGTTTTGCACACCATAGATAGCCTCAAAATCCTCAGTTCTCATTGATTGCTAAGGGAGTGGAAGGCACACAGCACAAAACAGAAAGTACTGAGCATATTGTGGTCTTAAGGTACATCTCTAGTGACACCAAATTCTGGGTCAGCTTCAGTCAGTGGGAAACTTACTGCATCTTTTGTGCGAAACTCCCTCCTCCCAGAATGCTGGCTAATCTAAGACTGTCAGGTCAGGAACCAGTTGAATAAGAGAGAATATTCTGGAGTTCTTATACTGTAGAACAGGGGTTTTCACACTTGTCTTAAGAAAACAGGTGTGAGAATATACTTTGCTTTATGCTGCACAGCAAATAATCAGGCAGACCTGCAGATCCCCATGCAGCTGAAGTGCGGAGTGACAGTCATCTCTAGGAAGGTTAGAGATAAAAGCAATTCCTAACAAAACAAACAAGAAGATGCAGCCTGCCAGGAAAAAAACAAAAGGCATTTTATTTAGTAGCTTAAAAACACATTGCAGAAATGTAAGTTGATGCAAGTACTTGAAAGTCAGACTGTTACTCCTAAAAGCAGACTTCAGTGATATGATTGAAGTGTAGCCACGTATGGGTTGAGCCCCAGAGGTGCCTTCCAGTCCTTTTTGCTCCTTGCCCAGCAGCCTGCCTAGTCCTCCCAGCTGAAGTCACACACTGGCTGGCCTTCACACCATGCAATTCACAGAAAAGGAGCAGAAAGGCCTTTTTCACCCTTGCAGGTCCCTTCTCTTGTGCTTTTATCTTTCAGTGCAAGAAGAGAGTAGTGGTTGCTGCAGTCCTCTCCAAGTTTTGCCTGTGTTTCACATCTATCCCTCATGTGCGGCTTGGGCTCTCACCCAAATGCTGGGGGGCTGGGGAGAGCCAGCCCCGGGGCAGTTTCTCAGTGGTTACCACAGGCAGGACTCTGGTGCTGGGCATGGATTACAGAGAAGGGAAAGTCTGTGGGAGCACTTGCCTGTGCTGAAGCTGTGGGCTCCTGCCATAAAAATGCTTGCGCAACACGAGGGAGGACCGCGGGACTCGATGGAGTGCAACGTGGGAAGAGGGAAAGGCCTGCCTTGAGGCATGCCACACAGCTTAAGCAATGTGTTACAGCTTAGGGTAGGGGCAAAGGGGGAAAAAAACCCAGAAAAACACCAAGCTTTACAACAATGTCTTCAAGGCAAAGCTCCTGCCTTGTAGAGCTCCCATGTTAACTGCACCAATCCTGGCTAAGTTTTAAATGGATCAGGAAGTCATGGAAGTTCAGCCTGCAGGTGCCCAGCATAAGGAGTGGCCTTTCTTCTCCCTAGCCTTCAGTTGCTTTAAAACCCATGTTAAACATGAGAAACTATTACAATAATTGTCTTGTTGATGGGCACACTTAGAGTTAATACAGAGGAAAACTCTTCTTTCCCCCTTTCTCATTTTACTGAAAATGCAAAGCACTCAGTAGATTCAGGCTGATTTGCATATGTTTCTGCCATTCCTGTGGTGCTCAGCATGCCTGAAGTAGATGCTGTACCCAGGATCCTGATTATTTTCCCTCCACCAATACTGGCTAAGTTTCCTTTGCAGCAAAGTGCCACCTCCTACATTGTCTTTCTCACACAAATATGCCCAGGTGGCTGTGGTCTGCTCACTGCCTGAAACACACATCTTTCAGAGGCCCAAGAGAAGTCCTATCTGGTAAATTCCATCTTGAGCATTGGTCAGGCAACACCTATCCTGAAACAGGTCTGTGTAAATGCTGTGACAGCTACTCGGCCTTGCAGTGGCCCTTTGCACAGGTGTATAGCCATCCTGGGCCCATGTAAACCTAGAGTAACCTACCAAAATGAAGGGAAAGCAGGTTCGGTCATGTTCTCATTTAATGGAGAGTAGATATTTGGCTCAAATTCCTATTAACCTTTTTCTTCACTGTAATTATAATTTAATAATGTTGTCAGTGGGAATTCTTTTGATTTCTGAAAAGAATTCAAATTACCATTTCAGCATGTGCCACTAATTAAAAATGAAGATGCAAAGGAGCCAGGGCAAAAATAAAGGAAAATATTGGAGTATGAGGTGTTCCCCAGCTAATTCCCTGTAATTCTGCAGCTTTCTATGCAGAGAATCCCAGGGGTTCAACTCCCACAGTTCTGACCTATGTGACAGCTGTAAGCCTAAACTGAAATAGAGCCAGAACTTGGATTGGTTTCAGAAAAAAAAAAAAGGAAGCTTGAATGAAAGAGACAGACATTGTAGTTAGGAGCCAAAATAACAAATCTGCTTAGGGTAAAGCAGAGACCAAGCACAGCACTGATTACTCTGTAGCATAGAGTAATCCTTCAAAAAACCAGAAGGCTTTTTCGTATGTAATCTTGATCTTTATCCATGCCAGCTAAGTCATGGGCAATCAGCCCTCTCTCAAGCCCACACAGTCAGGCACATAAGCAAAGGGTGTTTCTGTAGGGCTGTGATTGAAGCATCATAATCATCACCTCTTATTCCTGCCACATTTAATTATATTTCTACCTCAGTCCTGATCTGAGACAGCTATGATGGCAAAGCACAGAAAAAAGCCTTGTTCCTAGAAATCTATTTAAAAGATATTGGCGTTTGGGATATTTTTTTGTTGGTTGTTTTGTTTTTTAAAGAGTATGTTAAAAATATTTCAGTTTGGAAAAGAAAGATTTTGAGGCACTGGTCTGCGTTTTGCCTGTGTCCTTGTTCCCTAGCACAAGTGGAGTCAGGCAGGAGCCCAGATGTTGCTCCAGAGCAATGGTGGCATTCTGCCTAGGTGGCCAAGGAAAGACACCAGTCACACCTTTCAATCACCAGGCTAATGTCTTAATACAAAATGAAGTCGTGTTTCCTGACCAAATGTACTTGTTCCCTTTGTTTGCCTCTTTTCTTTGAACTTGACTTTGATGTCCCTGCAGTTTTCACTGAAGACCCCACTACCAGCAAAAACTTGTTTTTGACATTTTTGCTCTTGGTGACTGATGGAGGTAAGATAATGAAGACAGACCATAGAAGTCCAAATTCTGCCTTTAGCCATGTTTGCAAGCTGGCAGTGGTTATACAGCTCATTGTTAAGGGCTGCTATTATTTTTCCAGAAATTATTTGTGGTTGTTTTTTGGTTTTGTATTTAAAATCCCTCTTGATACATGACGTTTCTGGAAGGCATTTTTCCATTCTATTTGAGTATCAGAATAATTGTTGACTTTTTAATTGTTTTGTAAAAAGCCTCCCCTTCTCAGACTGTGCAGATCCTCATTTACAGCCTAGCTCAACTTACACCCAAGGAAATTTCGTTTCACAGGGAAACAACCTTTACTACTTAATTCAGTCACTACTAATCACCACAGCTCCAAGACGTGCTCAGCATACACATCTGTCAGAGAATTGAAGAAGACAAAGAAGAAAGTTTCAGGAAGCTCTCCCCAGACAGGTTTCTACACTAACCATAGAGACTACCTCTGCATCTCCCGGTTCCTGCCAGCCCAGCTGCAAGCCTGCTATGGCCCTCTCGATGCAGGCAGTCCCCAAAGAGCTTTGACAGGGTGTCTGCAGGTGTGTTTTCCTGCCTGCTGCCTCTCTTTCATGTTTCATTAACTCTCTCATCAGCGTAGATCAGTACAAGAGTTATCTGAAGGTGCAGGGAGGCTGTAAGTATTTCAGTGAGAGGTTTTTGATATCTGTGTTCCTACCAGCTCAAGGCAGAGACCTCTGAGGTGCTGGCTTAACTTTCCTGTGCAGATGAAGGTACTACTCGGCTGTGCTGCCAGCTGGGAAATGGAAATCTGCGAGGGGTTAGAGTTCCTGTGAGCCCAGCCAAGGCTTGCTACACCAAATTAAACTGTGAAACAGCTGTGGTTTGGTGCAAAGGCCTAAAATACCCTTCAGTGAAATAATAAAGTGGTGATACTCTGCTTTTCTGCACTGATAATACTGGCCATCCCCTCTGCTCTCCTACCCTCTTCAGCTCTGTTTCAGCAAGGCACACACCCCTGAAGGGGTCTGGCCCAAACCCTGCTGAAAATGGATTAATAAAAGTAACTCATCTCCATGACAGCAGTGAGCCCAAGCCCATGCTTGGTCAGGGCTAAGAACATGGATCATTTCCGTGCCCATGGCTGATGAGCTCCTGCCGTTCCCACTCAAGAGAGGCCCCACACACTCAGGATGGTGTTCCTGTTATCCCCAGGTTCACTGAAAAGAGAGTTCTGGTTGTATCTCAAGTAACATCCTCCAGTCAAGCAGGTACACAAAAGCCTTTCACTGGAGGTGATTTGCCTGTGGCTGGGAGGCCCACCAGGAATTGGCAGGACAGGACACGTCATTCCCAACTTTGGCACCCTCTTAGCAGCTGCCTGCTGGTCCAGGATGGGGATGAATTCTTCTGCTGCCCCATAAGGGTCCCACAGTGGCACCCCAGAAGCAGTGACTCACAGGCTCACCTCCTGAGCTATCACTGATGCATGCACAACCTTAACTTTCTTTAATCAAAGAGGTTAGAGTAATTCTTTCCTTGCCAATCTCTGATTTGTGGCCACATCCTCTAACAGAAAACCCATAACAAATACAAACTCAGTTTGCAGGGTGATAAGGTACAGAGCTGATGTGATAGTCACCCTTCCATCACTGCTCTGAAACACATGGCTTTCTAGTACAAACCTTCATTGCACCCATTTGGCATTGGTGCTATTTTTGCATCTGAGCAAGACATAATATGATGACAGAGGAGTGAACCTGACACACACCTGCACCACCATTTTGCCACGGGCATCAAAAAACAGCAAACATGATGATTAAAATAAGATGCTGAATTATTCCAGTGCTCTCCCTCCCTTGTTAACTTGTCACTTCCAAGTTTTGCTGTGCTGTCTATCTGGCATCCAAAACCTACTTTTTACCATCCTCTCTGGCCATTGATCAATCAAGCAACTTGACAGCTTGAATGGGGTAAATGTGAAAATTTATTTGATAACCTGGTTTGTCTTCCTGTCAGCAGTACAAACTTTTTATCCTTTCTCTTTAAGACCTATAAATGATTTTTTTTCAAAGGATTTCCAGTAACAGACATCCACTTCTGTCTAGAGCACAGGAAGTTTTCCAGTAGGCTGAATGTCCCAAGTGTGCCCTTGTACCCTCCTGAAGCTGATGCTGAGGATGCTACAGCTTCATATTTGCTATACCCAAGCATGTTTTCACACCCTAATCCAATCTTTCCAGTAGAAGCAGGCTCTGTGGAAGAAGGAGAGCCCAGCTGCCATGCATATAGGTTTGGATTAACTAGATTTCTATTGACTCTGCACACAGTCTGGCCAAGGTCACCCTAGTTCTGGAGCAACATTTGGGTATTACAGTCCTGAAGATGTTACGAGAAGTTGCACGTAGAATAACAAAATCAAGCAACGGAATGTGCTGCCCTTGCAGTTTCCAAGTCCTTCTGAGGAAGTTTGCGTTCATTAGAGAGATGCTGCAAGTCAGCAAAAGGAGCAGCATTGACTTCCCTGAGAGGTGATGATTTTCCTTTACATTTACTTAAGCTAACTAAGTGTATGCAAATACATTCATGCCTTTCTCTCTCTTCCTCTCTCTATATATACTTAATTATTCTGTTAGAAATAAAAGAATGCTGTTTTACTGAGGAGGCCCAAATCCAACCTGCAGTCTGAATCTATCTTGGGCTATATGTCATGTGCTTGGGCCATGGAGGCTTGGCCGCCAGAACAAAAAATCATAAAGGACAGAACTCAGACAAACATCCGACTCCACACTCAGAAAAAGAGAAAACCATCCAAACAAGAAATTGCTGTGAGAATGTCTTCTGTGATGAGAACTGAAACTGCAAGTCACTGGTTTTCATTGAAAGCAATGCAACCAAGAGTCTGAAATCACTCATGTCGCCCAACTGATGAGTAGTCTGAAAATCTGCCTCCCTCCAGAACACACAGATCCTGAGATTTCTCAGCTTATTCATTTGTGATCACAGATTTCTGTATAAGGCTAGTTCATGATTAAAATCAAATAATAATAATAATAATAAAGACACCATGGAAACAAAAATACACTGAAGTTGTCTGACGTGTTTTCTTTGCCCCAGTAAATAATGGATTAATTTTTGAATTTATGCTGCAAGGGATTTCACACAAAACCTTTTATCTTAGAATTTAGGTTGCCAGGGGTCTGTCCAGATACATCACAGTTTAGAGTGGACTGGACTTAATTTCATAACTGTATTTTAACCTAATTCTTCCATGCCTGCTGCAAGAGTTTCCAGCCAAGTCAATGGGAGTAATCATGTGAATAACACACGCAGGTTTCAGCCTGAAAATCTCTACCACCCTCATTTGTGGGTCAAGGTTGGTCTGCTTGGGGAACAGCACAATGCAGTGCCAACAGTGAATGGCCTTTACATGGTCCATTTCCAAGAGATACAATGATACCACCAAACCACCAGGACTGTAGGCACATAATGAAAAGTGACAATGCAGTCATTTGTGAAGGATATAAGACAGCCATGGTAGTTAGGGACACATTTACATAATCACATTAACTTTAAGGACCTACTTTAAAATTGACCTAACAATGGCTGTCATTGTTTAAAGCCACAGCTGTCCATGCTGATCGGACAACATGCTTGGTCAACTTGTGTTGCAGCCATCTTCTTCAGGAGGATTTAGAAAGTTTGACTGAAAAAATTGTGGGCTCAGGACATCCTGTTAATCTCTGGCCTCACAGTGCGGCTCAGGTATGTGGGAATCCACAGCTCTCAGAGCTGCACAACTGTTGCATTTTCATTGGGACTGATGTTATTTATGACACAGCTTTATTTTTCAGAATTGTTCATCAAGGTCTTGTGAAAAAGCACACTCAGATTACTTATTGGCTGCTAAGAATATTACAAAACATGATAGTCTGAGCTCTGGTTATTTTAGGCTGGAGCAAGTTTCTACTAATATTTGAAAAAAAATCAGAACTTTTACTCCAGACATGACAATTCAGTCACATGTTCCTTCTGCACATAGGGAAGAGTGAACCATTTTCATCTTCATATGTGTCTTGCACAATCATTGTCAACCCCCAAACTGCTGATATTCAGCCAAAAATGTACCTGATGAATGTTCTTCAGTAGAAAAATATCCACATAATTATCAATGCACATCAGGGTAGCTGGTCATATGCAAGGTTCTGATGAAGACCTTGACTCTTCTTAGCCAAGATTTCTTTTGCTTGTTCTGATTTTAGAAAGACAGCATTATCCACCTTGAAAAACATGTTTATTTTAAGTATTTTCAGGATTCTCAGACAATCAAGGTGGTACTGGATTAGCTGCAGGGACGTCAAAGTTTCAGTTACAGTGTGTCTTCTTTGAATAACACTAACCACAGGTAGGAGAATGACTAGAGCACTCACTCTAGAATGGAAAACAAATAAAGAGAAATATCGAAGGAAAAAAAAGACTGCAGCAAAAATGGTTCAGCCCTTTCTGAGAATGAGGTTGAGGAAAAACTCGTTTCTCCTTGCACCAGAAGGCCTAGTTAACATAGCATGAGTCTGTGAACTTTAACTGACTTTTTCTTTTGCATTGTATATACTGTGATTAAAACCCCATTTAGGCTCCCCACTGTCATTTAGTCTTAAACCATAATAGCCAGTTAAAATATTCTTACATTAGTTTCATTTAAGAAACTTTCCTGCCTTTACACTGAGGATCAGGGACTTGAAATTTTAAGCTGGAGTGTCATTTGTGATTTCATTTGCACAGGAGCACCAGGAGCTCACCTTAGTTTGGCAGCTCCCCTCCTTGAGACCTCCTGATCAGGACACACCATCCATCTGAGGGGAGTGGGCTGCAGGTGGTCATCTGTTACCTTGCTCCTTTGCTGTAGGGGCCAATGCAATGTCACACAGGGGCTCAGCTGAGCTGCCTTGGTCTCTAAGCAGGACTCCTGCTGTCCCCTCACTAAGCCTACATGGGAAGGATGAGGTTACCCAACACGAATGTGGAAGGATGCAGATCAAGGTGAGTGCAAAGGCAAGCTGGAAGCAATGGGAATTATTGGCTAGGAGCCAGATGTAAATATGTGCATGAATGTGTGCACACACATAAATGTGACTATGTAATTAAGATTAGTATTGTAATGAATATACAGAAAAGTGGGGAATGAGAGGAGGGTGAATTAATTGCATGTCAAACCTCAATTCTGACTCCCCTAACTTTGAAGTACTGCACTCCCAAGCCTTAATAATCTTTTAATTTATACTTTAAATGATAATTTACTTTTGATTATTCAAAAGATGGGCAACATTTGACACCAATATTTTACATTTAAGCAAAGTAATTGAAAAGATGCAAATGCCTTTACTGAACAGATATGCAGAATGCCCTTCTGCATTAAGCCCAGGTAAAGTGAATAAGCATATTAATATAGGCAAAGCTTCATTAACCACACTGTTATTTTTATTTTGGGCACTTAGTTCATTATGAAGATCATAATTTATTCTTCATGTTCATATCTGATCATAATAAGGCTACTGGAATAGTTCAATAGCATTACAAGAGAACTGCAGTTAGAGCAAAGATAGGGATGAGATCTGTGAAACTTCTTCAGAAATACCTATGCTGTTTCAGCACTTTGTTTCAGCACTTTATTTTTTCAGTACTTCAGAAACCCCCATACTTTAGTATTAACAGAAAGTAAAGCTTCATATCACTTAGACACATAATTTTCCCACACAAAGGAAAACCTCAGTGGTGCGTACTGTTAAAAGAAAAAAAATGCTATAGTTGTGTACTATGGTCTTCTAACTGTCAAAATAAACCTTTGGCATAGAAAATTATTTGACACCTTCATTTGATGTTATTTTAGGCATCCAAAGAGCTATGGAAGTCCCTTGAAGTTAAGTCAATGTCAGGATTCATTGTGTAATTTTTACACTTGAAAATCAGCATTGTAATATTCATACAATCCCGAGGATTTGGTTATTACTGATGAACACAGTTTTGTTGCAATGAGGTACCTAGGTATTTCATTATACAAAAGGTCTTGTATAGGTTTGTGAGGGGATCCAGGACTGAATCGTCAGTTTTCATTTTTCAATATGGCAAGGATGAGATTAGTTGCTCTGGGTTTCTGTCTAGAAAAAAATTAATATTTCATAGGGGAGACTAAAATGTGTAAAGCACAAAGGGAATCCATTAAACATGCTCAGTAAGTGGAGTATCAAACCCCTCATCATCATCAGACAGGTCCAGTACCACCATCTATCAAGAATATTTCTACATTCATGCTACAAAACACATGCCATTAGATGCCATTCCCAGTGCAAACTCACATACAAACCTATTCAATGAGGGCTAAAAACAAAGCTTTTCCAAGTGAAAGGCTAACAGCAAAACAACATAGCATTCAATTCAGGCCTTCTCCACCAACTTGGCCCATCCAAAGTTTATATATCTAAAAAGGAAATCACACTTGCCTTTCAGGCTCAGTCCATTTGAGGTAAAAACTTGCTCATTTGTTTAAGCAATCAGCATTCACTTTCCTCAGTTACCACTATTTCTTGATGGATTAGAGTTTTTCTTGTTTCAGCTCCACCATTTTACACAGACTACACCACTTACACTAAACACATCTGCATTGGAGAACAATTTGAAATAACTTAAAAGTTACATCAAGTATGAGCTCTCAGTAACAAAAAATTGACCAGTTACAAATAACACCTATGGTAAAAAATACAGACTGTAAACACAATATTAAATCCATCCTCTGTAAAACAAAATTATTAGTGCATCTGGATTGAAATGAGGCATATGAATAGGATTGCAATTGCATTATATAGCTCTCCATTCCAAAGAAAAACAGTGAGTCATTTATCTTAATGATGCCAATATTCTGCCAAACGTAAGATAAAACTGTGGAGTGTGGATAGCAAGTTCAGAAACCATTCAAGCACCATGCCAGTTCTCATCAGCTATCAGGAAAAGTAACTCATTTACTACGGAGTCAGACAAGGTTTACAGGGAGAACAATATTTTTATTAGACTACCTGATACAGCTTCTTAGATCAATGGTTGAACTAAGGCAGCAGAGATATTACAGACTTTGATTTTCCCTGCAGCAGAAAGCATAACCTCACTTGCACCCTTAGGCAATCACAGGCACAAGAGCATTCACCAATTACATGACAGACACATGACAAAGTCTTGTCCCATGACTACATATGAAAGTAGGGGTGCAAAATGAGCACTAGCAAAACCTCCCACACAAAGTCAAATGTGGCAATAACATCACAGGTCAGAAAGTCTAAACAGCACAGACACATAAGAGCACATTGTGTATATACTAAATCCGGTAAGATCCTGAGTCCAAGTCTTATCCTATTTTGCCTGACACAGCAGGTGGTGGTACCTGTTGTTGTAGAGACAGGTGAGAACTATCTGCAAACCAGATGAGTATTTTCTGCAGTGATGGAGGAAAGGCAAAGACATTCTTTTTGGGGTGCTGCATGCCTTGACATGTGAGATTTGGTTAATCTTTCTTAACACCAAATGTTATTTTGTAGCCAGCTACCCATGTTATACATGTAAATATACATCGTTTAAAGACAGATTAGCATTAGAAGGTCATAGGCAGCTCAAAATAAGCTTACGCAAAACCAACCCAGCTACCTTCTCCAAAGTCCCCCCATACTTCATTGCAATATGCATGTGGGTTATTTTCAGCTGCTATAACTCACTGATCTCCATTTAGCAACTTTTGTATTTTTTCCTCTTTTTATGTGGCACTTCGAAGGTGTGGGCTTATAGAGCAGTGATGTAAAACAACAACCCAAGAAAACAACCTAAATTAAGCATCTTTTCATATTACTGAAAAAAAGAGGGGAAAAAATAATCAGATGTCTTTTGCTTCTGACAGTGTTTTCAAAACCCACACAGAGAGTGCATAACTCTGTAACTTTTCCGATGGATATTTTGAGGTTTTCCCCTGCTAAAAGCCCTTTCCTGGAGGTTGTTATCCTGCAAGTCTTATGTTCCACTCACACTTAAATATCTCAGTTTTTAATACTGCTACTTACCTATTGTTTATTTCTATCATAGTACCAGCCAAAAATATCTAGGAGAGCCTTATTGTATGACACAGTGTAGCACAATCCCAGAAAGTTCACATTGGATCAGGCAACATTTGCTGCTATGAAAATTATTTAATAGTATTATATTGCTGCAAGAATAGATCTTGCACCTGCAAAGAGTCCATGTGTTATCTGCTACTCACATCAGGCAATGAAGACACCTTCACAAGCAGGTGGGACTACTTACTTTCACCATGCACCACCATGTCATGACGTAAATCTATAGGGTGTCTGTGAGAACTTCTTTTATAAGCATATATCAAGCTGTACAGGTAGAGGGCCAAGCAATTATTTGCTTTGCTTTGGATTATTAGAGGAGCTACAATAGCTCTTCTGTTGAGGAACTGCAGTAGTGATATGGCATGTTATGTGTTACACAGGGGTGGTTCGTCCCTTCAGCTGTGCTCAATCAGTTTGGGATTCCTCCTATGCTTCCACTGTGTTTTACAAAAAAAAAAAAAAAAGGGAAAAATCTGAACCTATTCCTTTAGAGTGGAGCCCTTCACGCAGTGGCTGGGCATGTAGACACGTGCAGCCTGCTTCGTGTTTTGCCACACTCTGTGGAAATTCAATCACTTTGATCCCTGGGGAGGTGAGACGGAAGTTGGTCTTCACCATTTAATTTTTTTATAGATAGCAAAGTCCATCCTTCCACCTGCATCCAAAGCACTGAGGCAGCTGGCAGAACAAAGCACCAGAGAAGATAGTTGACCAGAATCTATCTGCAATTGCCAGCATACAGGTGCAGTCTTGTTTTTCATCTCAGTTGCAGCAGTCCCTAGTGACTGTCAATGTTTTACTGAGACTAGTTAACCCTTTCTTTGCCTGGAATGCATCAGAATAAAAAAAAACAATCAACCAACCAAAAAAAAAAGAGAAACAAACAAAAAAACCCCCAACACACCAACTGGCCAAAAAAGGATAAAATTACATGAGTAGAGAAATGCAAGAATCACGTCTAGTCCAGAACTGTGCTACAAATAAAAAGGTTGCTACAAAAGTAAGAAAGGAAAAGCAAATCTATGGGGAAAATGTGCATCTTGAGATTGCTGTGATAGTTCCAAGGTTAGCATGTTACTTCTAACACCTGAAGGAGGTGGTAAAGATAAGCAGAGAAATCACCCACTGCTGAAGCACCGCCAACTCCTGAGTGTAAAGGAGCAATTGTTAAACAAGGAATAGTAAAACTGAACAATAAACTTGGATAAGCACTGTGGACAGGAAGTCAGCAAATATAAACAACTGAAGCAAAAGATAAGACTTTGAGGATAGATAAGAATTCCCAAAGCTGCAGTTTGGCTGAGCTGTCAACATTAAACATTCTTTCAGATCCTCAAGGAGAAGTGGTGGCAAAGGAGCCTTATGAGGAAATCCAAGTGCAAAAGGCAGGACTGTTCCCTGACATGCGGTACCTTGTGCTCCTTCTCTGTCTGGTTGTTCAAGTCCTGAACTACAGGCTTCCACTACTACCCTGAGGAGATGATCCCATAATCCCAATGTTGGGATTTTTCCATTTACATGTAGCCTAAGTTTTGCTTCTCATTTTCATCTCATTCCTACTATTTATACCTCCTTCCAATAAAAAGAAAATGCCCATCGTTAGCATTTGTGTATTATAAATATTTACCTCATTTTCACAGTCTAATGAAATCACTGTCATTTAAAAAGGTATACCTAGTTCTCTGACAGCCTCCATGGCAGACATCCAGCCTTCCAGCCCTCCAGGGCCAGGCTCACCACAGTGCCTGTGGAGAGGGAAAGGTCCTTGCTTCTTGCTGCCATCACCTAATACCTCAACCTGTCCCTCTTAAAATGCACTGGTCTTTTTTCCTTCTCCCATTACGTGCTGAGCAGCACATGTCTAACTTCACTAGCAGTGAAGTTTCTTTCCTTGCAGAAAATATAGTCCAGGTTACTTTTCCCCCCAGCATCAGTTTTTCCATAGCAACTTGAATTAGACCTAACTGCCCCTTTGATTTTTCACAAACACTGACAGCTTCCTACCCACCACCAAAAGCTGAGGGATGGCAGGACAGAAAGGTCAAACAGACAGGCAACATCTGGGCTTGTTTTCACCTTCATTCTTTTGTGCCTCAGTTTCCAGGGTGGAGAGTTCATAAGGATGCTCTGCAGCTGCTCTCCAGCTGTGACAAAACCTAAACTCTGCTCAGTCAAAGCTTCTCTAGCTGTAAATAACACAGTTTTGGTAAACAGAGAGTAATGCATAAGTATGGGATGGAAAAAGGGGAAAATGGGGGGCAAATTCTCAGTTGTGCTGGTTCAGCAGGAGTTCAGCACTGGTATCACAGCTGCTGAGCCCTACTTAACTCACTTCAAACAAGCCAGCTCAAAACATATCGTCAACCTGGAGTTGGGGATTCTTCAGCTGTAGTAACATTTCTGGCCCCGAGCGAAACAGCCCACTCTGACCCTCGGGAGCAGTGTCAGGGAAAGCAATGACTCCAAACCCAAGAGGGCTGCCACAGTGCTGGATCTGCTGGAAAGCCAGGCTGTGATGCAATACTTTGGCAATCATCGGCTATGCTGCAGTAAAACTTGCACAGGTGTTCCAGTTGAGCCTTCTATATCCCTCACTTTGAAGAATGCCATGTGCAGACTCAGTGAAAGGGAAAACATCTCCCTTGCCAGGACACTTCAACAGCAAGTCTCAGACATTCTGTTGGCTATAAAAGTAGAAAATACTGTTGGGAAGTATCTCAAGTGATTATTATGTTCATCCCCAAGGTTTTAGGCATCATCAAGCATTTCTGCAGTGGTTATGTTTAACCTCTTCCTGAATGTCTACAGTGGTGCAGACACCCAGTTTCTTCAGACCTCTCTGTTCTTTGTGCGATGCTTTCTCAAAGACTTACCTGAATCTTTCTTGCTGCAGTTCAAGCCTATTCCTTCTTTTTTCAATCAGGAAAATTGTAGAGAATAGACTGCTATTTTCCTCTTTGCTGCAGTGTTACTAGCACTAACAAATAATCACTCTCTAATGAAACAGAATGAGATTTAGAAATAACAGCCATTAGGAACCTTCAGCTTGAAAGGCAGCCAAAGTATGACAAAACCTGCTCTCTTAAGTCTAATATTTCAGGATTTAACTGGATTCATACTGGTAAATTGAAATTCCAGAGCAAATGGAACCCTAGGCTTGCAAAACAACTTCCTCCCATTTATAAATCATATCGCTTTGCATGTATTTGAATGGTCAAACATCTATTTAGTCCCTGGAATTATTTGTTCTTTCATTAATGGAGACTAGATGAAAGCTGCAGATAACAGCTCATAGTGATTGAACATAAAGCAAAACCCCTTTATTGTAAAGGATCTGCAGCCTGAGCACCATGGCAATAATCTAATGATGCCAAAACTTGGATGCCCTTCAAATGCTCCAGAACAATAGGTGCTGCCAGCATGACCTACACGAGGTACCAGTGACTGCAGCCAAACTCTGCAGTTACACTTTGCTGCTGCTGCCGTGGGCAAGGGCAATGCCCCAGGGGCACCCAGGAAAGGCTGTGCATGCAGAGAGCAGGGCAGGGGGCCAGCGCTGCTCAGGCCCAGCCTCTCAGGGCTCCTCGTTCTGATTCACACCCTCTGAAGTCCAGCTGCTAAAACTCAGGCAGAGGTGAATCAGAGTCCTTGTTAGGGTATTCCAGAGCAGTGAAGTCCAGCAGCAGACATGGACTTCAGCGAGACTTGTCCAGCAATCAAGTCTATAAACATCTACATTTGTAAAACTTTCATGTCTTAAATTTGATGGGGGCGGGTCTGGGCAAGTGGTGTGGGATAGAAGTTATCCCTGAAGCTGCTTGAGCACTTGGCAGCAGACAGTAAAGGACAAGTGTGCAGCACACTATAGACAATTAAATACATTGATTGTGTGCATTCAGCTGTACATCAGCAGCCTCTTTAGAAGAAATGTCCAGCTTCCGTCATTTGACACCAAAACCCAAATTCTATGAATGGGTTGTGGGATTATTCAATGTATGTGCCACAAAATCCACATGTACTCTTTGTAGCATAAAATTAAAACACTGCTGGAGCAAATACATTTTACCTGCAAAGCAAAAAGTGGTTTCTCAGATCAATACTTGGAGCAGATTTGGTGCTTTCAGAGGGTTTGTGGGAATGGGAAAGGGTAGGGAGAATAACTGAACCTAAACATGTTGTAGTTAATTTCCTGACTATTATTTCCCTCCTTTCCGCCAAATGGTTGCATTCACTGACTACATAATTTCCTGAACAGAAATCTTGTTAATTCTGAGTTGTGGAAAAAGAGTCCCCCATTGAGAAAAAATGTAAGAACATTACAAACTGTTCACTAACTGAGATCACAAAAGAAAATGTACATGAAAAAGGCCAAGTTCTTAAAAAATGAAACATTTCCAACTGGATCATGGTATTTATTTTAGTTTAAACATATTGCTCAGTGAATTAATGAAATGAAGGTACATAGGACCCCCCAAAAATACCCTCTTCTACCTACTATCATCATATCAGGCTGCACATTTTCTAAAAGCTTAAGTGATCATAGCCTTTACTAGTCCCATTTCAAAGTAAAGACACTTCACTCCCTAATGAGAGACTGCTTACAACTCATAAATACTGGAATTGCAGCATGACCCACCAATCTATTGATAAGGTGTTATTATCTCATGCACTATAAAATAAGCAGGGTCTCCTGAACTACTTTCTAACACATTTATGTTCAGTTATCAAATCAGTTCCCCATTTTATATGTTGGGCACATTCCTGTTTGTGATGGACAGCAAATTGGATTGCTTGCCAGCTTATCCAATATTTATCTTCTCTATCTGTTTTGATGGTAATTATCACTTTTGAATGTAAGATACCTGAGGGGAAATGTAACCTCTCTTTTCTTGCCATGGAATTTACTTCAAGGCTTTCAGTTTTTCTGGCCAGACTCCCATCCCAGATTTTTGGAGCTCCAGCGGCGCTTGCTCTACTGTTATAGCTGCCAGCAGAGCATGCATTGTAACAAGTTACAGTGTCCAACTACAGCTGGATAATCCACCTTTACAAACAAAGGCCTTTTCCAGAGCTCTTTCCTCTCATGCCTGATACTGCCAGCCCCAAAAATCAAATAATCAAAATTGCCTTCCCAAGCCATAATACTGAAAAACATGAGTTTACAGAGTACTTTAAAAAAACCCTAATACCAAGCAAACCTCAAAACTTAGTGTCACTATAAATATGGACTATTTTTCAGCTACTTACTGAGTCATAGGCATGTGACAGCTAAATTTTTAAGATTGTTAGACAAGTGCTTGAGGATTGTACATTGTCAAGACAGTCGTACACAGATTAAGTCTCAGACTTAACTCACAGTAGAAATATTAATATCTCCAGGTAAAGACAGGGAAATTGAGGTGGAGGTTCAATTTACCCAAGGCCACACCATAAATCATTGGAACAGTACAATCAAAACTGAATAGCCACAGGCTCATCAGTTCTGGAGAAAGATTCAGGGTCAGGATTTTTGCTCCAGATAGAGATTTATGACAGAAGAGATAATGAATAAAACATTTTCACCATAATTTTCTTCTCAAAGAATGGTTGTTATGCATCAACACTGATCTAGTGAGTCTTACAGATGCTGTTTTAGAGGAAGAAAAAGGCTACTAATAATAGTACACATAATACAGAGAAAGAAAGGAAATATATGATCATCTAATTTAAATGGACCCAGAAATATTTCTTTTTGCTCCATCACACTGCTGTAAGATAAAACTAAGCTTGTCCACAAGAGAGAGAGAGAGAAAAAAATAATAGACCATCTTTCAATGAAATCACAGAGACATAGATTGTACCAAGCAGAGCTGCCTCGCTTTATGCTTTCTGTAAAAATCTATGCACGGTTAAGCATCCCTATTTTGTCTCCAGTTCCTTATCTCTTCTACACTAACAAATCCAATCCCTTGCCCCTTCTTCATAGGTTTCAAAATCTCTTGTCACCCCCACTGCTGTTCCCAGACCCATCTTCAGTTTGCCTGGGAGCTTCAGTATGAGGTGCCCAAAGCTAAAGCAAAGTATTCCTGCTTGAGCTTCACTGGCATAACTTGGAAAGAAATAATCCTCTTCTGATCTTGCACATTTCAACCCTGCTAATATTAACACTGAGATGACCTTTTTTTCAAACAGACACAGCCTGTTGTTGGTTCACTTAGTTTTTCACCTTTCACACTTTATTGCAATCAAACTGAAAAGCCATTTTATGCTTTTGCCTTTGGTTGTTCTTCCTCTAGCACAAATCTTACTGGCTGTTATTTTACTGATTTGCAACATTGCTTCCATTTTCCAACATAATTTTTAATTCTGATCACGTCCTACAAACAGCCTGCAAACTCCTGGTGTCACGCACATATTTTATAAATACTATTACATTGTCCAGCTCATTAACGGAAATAGTGAATAGAAGTGACAGAGAACTGACCTCAGGGACCTCACTTGCAATATCTCCCTGGTATGATAACTAAACTTGGATAACTCTTTTTTGAATGCAGCTTTTCTTTTTTAATTAGTTATGCATCAACTCCTTGTGATAGTTTCATCTAGACCATATTTCCTCTCATTTGGTTATAAAAAATATCATATATGACAGTATCAAAAATCTTACTGAAATCAAAATTTGTCACACTTATTATGTACTCTTCACTTACACCAGTTCTACCACAGAAGCAAATTCATTCAAGTATTCAACATTAGTACTTTTCATTCAAATATTTTGCCTAAAAATGGTCTTTAAATAAGCACAGAAGTTCTTTGTGAAAAGTTGTCAACACTGTCAACATTTCCTATGACAATGTAATTCTACTATTTTCAAAATTATTGTAAAAATCACTTCTGGTATTTTTTAGTAAATACTGATAAAACCTAGCTCAGGCTAATGAATTAGATCATTGAGTATTTAGACAACAATTTCAGATGAAAGTTAAATAATCTGATTTCTGTTGAACGTCACAAAACCAGTGGTAAATTAAAACCAACAAAGTGGAAATAATCATTTCAACATCTTTTGACAAAGAATTTTCTTAGTTTTCAGAAAGTACTGAGATTCCAGATCCTAACTTTCAATTTGACTTTCAAAAGTATTTCCATATGCTTTTCTTCCTAGAGCAGATACTTCAGCACCTTAGGTCAGATGCAGCAAAACCCAGTTCTACTCACACCTTTCTAGTCAAAGAAAGTTACAATGGTAGCTGCAAATCACCAGCCAACTAACCTAAACAAAAATCCTAAACTTCAAAAGGGCCAATGCAGAATAAGACAGCTATATCAATATTTGCACAAATTTGTCCAGGATTGAATAAGTTCTTTGAGTTACACAAGGCATGAAGAAGTGAGTCACCCCAGGGACGGATGGTAGCGTGTCCGTAAGAGATATAAGCGGTGTTTGATGCCCGGGCAGCTGGCATGCTGCCACCCATCCCATTTCTCCATTTCAGCTGGAGTTTCACAGAGGAGGCAGGAGGCCAGCAGGGAACTGAAGGCGGCTGGGAAGGGGAATGGGAGCAGTACCACAAATCGCATGTCCCTCCAGGAGTCCTTAATCCTGTGTGACATGTGCCACTGCTTACAAATCCGCATATAGCCAGGCCTGTTTTCCACACTGCTGCACTATACAGAGAGACTACCAGTGCTCTGCTCAAGTGTTATTGCACTTCTCTGCTGGTATTGCACAGGTTCAAATGACAAGCAAATTATTTTTTTCTGTTTCTGACTGAGATCTTACTCAATTTGCAGGATTCAACCTGACACCGCAAGATGTATTCATGCCAAGAAACTCCAATTCACACAAGAACTCTGCAAGTGAGCTTAACCGGTATTCAGCTTCTGTTTCAGGCACAAACACATGCATCTTCAAATTTGGAAGCTATGGAGTCCATTGCTGGGTCCTAAGAATGCAGGTATCTAAATTTAGCTGATTCTAGCTCTATGAAAAGATGGCAGCACTCCAGAAAAATATACCAACAGTTCAAACAGATTAGGAACAGGGTTCTGCAATGACACAGATGTAGATTTCCAATATGTATTATCACACATAAGAAAAAAAAAAGGAACAAAACCAGAAAAATAAAAAGATACCCCAAAACATTCACAGATGTCACAGCACTGATCTTAGCATGTGAGACTGGTGAAGTTCAAATAACTTGGTGAAACAACCTCAGCCTACAAAAAGACCATACCTTGACAGTGTTTGACCAGTGTGTCAGCCCCAATGTGGTGAAGTAGTCACTCTTTCCTCTCCTTACAAAATGTGTTCTTAGAAAAAGCAACCTGAGCTAAATATTAGGTTTATCATCTTTGGTGGCATGTCCCATAAGTACATTTAGGCTGAAAGAGATTTGAGTCTTACAGATTTCTTCTCCTAGATTTCATGGCTCAGGAGAAATCTTTCTTGGTAGTGGTTGTTGGAGACTGGAATGGTTAATGATTTATGCCTTCTAGGAGACTTTTTCAGGCCTTTGACTTTTGTATTATACCTCTGATGGGCAGTTGGGGTCCACCCCTTTCCTCCAGTGCTAAAGGTGTCAAGCCCTGAAGAGGCAAGAAGAGCCGAGCCTACCCTGCCCTCCACATGAACTCTGTGAAAGGTGGGAAAAGTATTGGGGGTTCATGGCCTGGCTGATGACACTACTCCATAGAAACAACTCCCCGCCTCAGGGGAGGTGCAAAAAGCATGCTGAGGGTATATATACTGACTGGTGACTTTGGGGCTTTGGGTTATGTTCTTCGACCCCACCGCCTGCAGATCAAGACCATTGCCTTCAGGATTACTAAGATGCAGTGCTGGATCCACTGGGCGGTGATTATATAAGTTTTTTTCATTCTCATCTTTTTTTTTTTCTTACTCTCCCTTACCATACCCTGTACTCTTCTCCTGTCTTTCTCTCCCCTATGCATTTACTCCTGCCCCCCCCAAAGGTTATTTCTATGTCACATTATACGAAATTGTTAAAATAAACACCAATTATCTAGTGCCGTTTCACTCTAATCCACTCCAAGCGAATTATCAATAAGAACCTGGGTTACCCCCCTCCCCTTTTTCTGGGGCAGGTCGTAACAGTGGTATTAGCAGTAACTGTCAGCATTACTAGTCCTGTATCACCTTCTGTTTCACTGGCATGAAAAAATACCATTGAAGGCTAACATTGTCAAAAATACTAGGTTCCCTGATGAAGCAAACTGAATCAAGTTGTTGATACATGATAGAACAAACCATCAGGAAATTGTATCTTAGACAATGTCTATACTACTCTCTGTCCTTCAACACAGAACCTGACCAACAATCAGAACCTGAGAAATATCAGACATCTTTTCCATATGAATTCAGGCTACTCAG
This sequence comes from Sakesphorus luctuosus, assembly GCA_013396695.1. Taxonomy (NCBI): domain Eukaryota; kingdom Metazoa; phylum Chordata; class Aves; order Passeriformes; family Thamnophilidae; genus Sakesphorus; species Sakesphorus luctuosus. The sequence goes on from VWZD01005278.1 coordinate 118,098, forward strand.
GGATCTAAGCAGAGGCAGCCAAGTCTGCATCCCTCATCCTGTGAACCTGATGTTAAAAACACTGCCTCAAGTCTCAGCAAGAGCCAGGTGCCCAGGTTTCCAAACGTGACTTGTACACCCATACTATTGTGTTGCGGAAGAGTGTAAAAGGCAAAATGCCAGACACTGAGCTCAAAGAGCTGTCATTGAGGGCTTTTTCAACTTTCACAGAAAACCTAATCCTGACTAAAAGAATAGCAAGAAAAAACAACTTCAGCTATGACTTCAAACAACTCTGAGGGCAAAAGTGCTGTCTAGAGCTTCCTCCCTCTTTCCCTGTGCTCACACGATGACTGGCACACTTCCCTGTGGAGCAGGAATCCCGAGCCCTGGACCTGCTCAGAACCAACCTGTGAAACGCTCTCTGAGGAGTGAGGGTGCCCTGCTGCCTGATGACACCCTTCTGCTTCTCATCCAAACCTTCAGATACAGGCAACAAACCCGGAACTTTGGGTTCTAAACTGGGAATCTTGATTCTGGGATGTTTCCATATGTGAATAGGAGCTGCAAGGTCATACCCTTCATTGGGAGGCAAGCCAGAGGAGGGCTATATGTTGCTCCACACTTTCTGTCTGCCTCTCCACATCCATGATGCATCACCGAGGAAAGCCATCCCAAGATATTTACTGCTCCGTAGCATTCTGCCTCAGTTAACAGAAAAGCCATCAGTTGTAACCTGGACCTGCTCAGCTCTGGTCCTGTTGTTGGTTGAGGAGGAGGGATAGCAGGAGCCCTTGGCCACACTGCACAGCACATTTACTGCCCCTTCTGCCCTTTTCCTGATGTCACTTTTTTATTATGACATTATATCAAATCACAACGGGGATTAACCATCCCCGTATAAGCTTATTACAGGCTTATGCAGGCTGCTAGAGCTTGGCTTTGGATAGCATTTATTTTGATGAGCCTTGGGCTGATGTCACTATTACACCCATGATTGTATATCCCCATTAAGCATTAAAATGAATGTGGAACATAACATTAGGTTACCATATATAGCGTGTATACAAAGGTGTCAAAATCCTGATGAGGTACACTGAGAAAAACCTGGCTGATGACACAATGGCAAAATAAAAATGTTGAGGTGGAACTAAGGGAATTATTACAGTTCATAATAAAAAGGCACGGCCAAGTGAGTAGTACTTGGTGAGAATAACTATTTTTTGTTTACTCTGCATAGCTCACCTGCAGCAATGGATATGCAAAGTCTTAACTCACCCACATTAAAATGCATAGTGCAAGCAAAGAATCAAAAAATGTATTCTACTTATCAAAAATTTAGGAGGGGAGAGAGGATTTACTTCAAATTATAGAGCTCTGCAGTGCCGAATTAGCTATGCTTAGCTGTAGATTAATAGCAGGGTATTCAGCACTAAAGATATCCTCAGAAAAAGATGAAATTCAGTATTTCTTCATTTTAACTGAGAGCTGAGGCAACGAACCCTAAGTAGCTGAATGCAAGGGCAACCTTTTCTAGTCACCTTTCTAAGAACTAGAGCAGTAAGAGACATTAAAAAACTGATTTGTGAGAAATTTGTACTAATTATCTTTTCAACTCAGATAATTTCATTAGTCTTCTCTAACTATTATTAACCAAAACCGAGTGTCATTAAAATGGATAGAAACAGAAATATGGACTGACCAAGAAGAAAGTTAAACCACTACTGAGTGTCTCAGCTCCACTTATTAACTTCATCACCAAAACACATGGCTAGGGCCTGCACTGACTCATAAAATGTGTGAAAAGAGGTTCCTCAGTTGAACATGTCCACAGAAGTTCATTAACCCTCCTTCTGATACCAGAACAGTAGAATCTAAGCCAATATATTCTGCAACAATTTCCCTTCCAGCTAGTACCCCTGCCTGCACTGACTCTGCCATGTACGCTGAAGGATGCTGGTAGATGTAAGTCGGGTGAAAAACATCTAAAAACCAGAGAAATCATGGTAGTATCTGGCTACCTTTTTATTTAATACCTTCATTTTATGTGACTACAGAGTTTTCAAACAGCTATATCATAACAGTCTGTCGCAAGTGTATTGGGTGTTTCAGTTTGCCAGACCTGTCATAATAAATTAATTACAGGATGTTGCAGAAGTGGCTGAGTTCCAGCAGCATCTTGCACAGTTTAATATAGACCTATTTCCCCATTTCGATGTATTTGTGGTTAGATAAATCCTCAGAAAATTTACAGCTGTTACACACTAGTTTATTACACTCCCTGCCTTTGCAGGCGATGTAAGTGCAACAAAAATTTGATGTCTGCTCAGAGCATAGATTTTACTGATACTGCTTTACTGGTGTGGGAACATTTTTCCACTAAAAGTGGCATCTGCAGTTTCTGTTGATTATTTGCATTTGTGTATTACACAGGACCTGTAAACTTGCTTGTCACTGCCAAACAATAGTGCAAATGCATTTGGTTTGACAAAGTCCTCAAAAAAATCAGGTGGATGGAGTTTTAGATGAAACACAGACCTAACATTTTCACCTATGAGAGCAAGATAGTCCAGCCTTTAAAGTTAGTGTACTCTAATGTATAAATTGCAGCCATGATGTTACGATTCAAAGCCTAATCCCTGCTGACTTTGCTGGAGCTTTGAGTATAGGGGTCCATCTACTCTGAGCAGCTTGCAGGACTAGGACTCTCTATATACCTCACTGCTGAAAAACAGACCCTTCTGAAGTGGAAGACAGCAAGTGACCAGCATACAACAGACTGAACAAAAGACAAAACTCTTGTCAAAACCAATGGGAACAAGAACATATTCACATGTAACAAAAGGATCATACAATATTTAATGTTTAAAACAGCAGCTTGATGCTTGGTGTGAAGTTCCAATCTCTGCTCTAGCTGTTTTTCTGTAGATGAAGAAGATGGAGAAGCCTGAATCAAGGCAGAGGTATCTATTGCAACAGACAACAACTATAAAGGTGCCCTCTGAAGACCCATGCCAGAAGTTAGGGAATGAAAGCTTCATGTATCCCAACAGCTCTGCAAGCCATAGACTGTATGGATCTTTTCAGGCTCCAGCTCAGAGTTAGGAACACTATTGACATAAGAGTTACTGGAGAAGACACAGAATATTCCTGATGGGTTCTGAGAGTTTATCCAAAAAGGTTCTGTAAATGGCACAAACCAAAAGTTTTGAAAAGTGAAGTGGTTAAATATCCTAATTTCTAAAGTCTAAAAATCATGACTGAAGCAACTCAAGCTCTGCTATAATGTGCCCATACACTATCTTCTGTTCCTTCTTCTGAAGTTCCAATTTCTAATTGCCACATTTTTACAAGTCTTCCCCAGGCAGCAGCTTTCTTCTCAAGTTGCTTATTTCCCTCTCTCAAACCTCCTCTTGTTTCTATTCCCTATGTGCAGCAGTTTTGTTCCTAATGCATCTATTCTAAACTCCAAGCAATAAAACTCCTTGAACTAACTCAGCATATTTTTACAAGTGCATGTGTATATCCATAAATTAATTTGTCCAAAATATTCTGTTTGGCCACTGGACAGAATGCTAAGGGAAAAGCCCCAGAGTACCAATCTCTACGTGAATCTTTCTGGCCTCCCTCCACTATTCAGAAAACACTGCTATCCCCTCCCAGTCTCCACATCCATAAAATAGGTTGCACTGCATACATACTAATTTCATATGTGCTAGAAAAGGATCATTAAACCCCCCCCGCCACGCACACACATTCTTTGTGTTTACCAAACAAGTGTTTTTGCTTTAGTCTGTTCCCGCCTTATTTCCTATTCACCTGAGTAATTAGAGCAGAAGGATGTGGTGAATGAAGTGCCTCATTATCAAGTTTGTATCCACGGCCCCTGCAGAATGGCCACCATGCCGGCTATTTTTCATAGCTGTCTGCTTTTGCTTGTAATGGGCCATTGTTAACCCTAAATGATCCTGACATTCAATTCTCCATCAGACAATCGCGTCCAGCCGGCAGATTTAGTTCACTAGTCAACAGAGACTTTCGGTTGTCATGTTCCTCTGTGTTCTCATTAGCCCTTGTTTGACTGTGATCCATCCTCTACTGCCTTCTGAATTAAGTGATGCTACAAATACACTTATTGTATTTTATGATGTCTGTCCCTCAAATTATTTTAAGGAAAAAACTAAATGCAATTTGATGGCCATTGGGAAACACAGGAAAATCGTGCCATCCATTCACTTCTGTTCTGCTGATTTATGCATTGTTCTCCATGACTCTGGCAGATCGTAAAAATATAACAGCAACTTGTATGTTGTAACCACACACACAACCTAGAAACATCAGAACAATGAAAGACCTACTATGCTGCTATCACCAGGCAGTTAAAAATATCTAACACTTACCCTTTTTCAAACAACATTTTATCTGTTTCATTCCAGTAATGAACTTGTGTCACTCTCTAAGAATGCATCACAGAGACTTTTATAACTCTTGTATTTTAATTCACACATCATGGCTTAGGGGAACAATTTTGCAGGGCACTCATTTAGTTCTTCATCTTAAAAAAAATAATTTACAGTAGGCCATCTGAATCCCTCGGGCATTTCTTTTCTTCCACTGAAATTTAAGTCCTTTATAAACTTGAACAATATTCAGCAAATGTACAGGATATTCACTGTAAAGTGACTTTAAGAAATATGTAGATTGCATTAACACAGAAACAAGAAGCATAATATAATTTTTTTAAATTAAAAACTTGTTTTCAAACCATTACCCTAATCCAAGATGTTTAAAAGTTGTATCCTTTTTTGTAAGTTTAAAATCTCAACAGCAATATCTGAAGAAAAAAGAATTTACTAACACTAAAAAGCAGTTATTCTTAAAATGAATGTATCAGCTGTATTTCTGAACTAAAGTTAAAACCTGTCTTTGCCATTGTGCCATGCTAATAATTAATTAAAAAATCTTAGGCCAAAGGTTCTAATTTCCATATTGAAGGATCACAGACTAGTTTGTAATTTCAGTTACTTTTGTTCCTTTTCTGCTAAATGAACCCAGAAGAGTAACACCATAGTGACACTGTATATAGGAACAGAAGTCCTTAACTAACCATGTGGTAGGGAAGAGAAAAAAATTATAAAAGCAAAACAGAAGCTATTGCAATTACAAGTAAACATTATGAAAAGTTTATTTTCAACTCTTACATTTTCATGTTTGGCTCTTATCTGATTCCTTCTGCTTAATTGTTATTTGGAACAGTGCCTTGGAAGGCACTACCGCTGCCTCTCCTCTCAATTTGGAAAGTGTGGCAAAGCAGCTCTATTCAGCTTCAGAGCAGTGAACATAATTGGAGCCCTAGTTCGCAAGCATGAAAGGAGGTGCTGTGCCTTTGATTAGAACTACCATCTCTCTGTGGTGTTTATCTGAAGTGTTATTTCTGTCTTCAGTGTCGACAATGCCAAATTAACATTTTACAATGCTTTCCAATGAGCTCCCAGATCTTGGCTACTGCTCAACTCTTCCTGACGTGGAGCCTGATGTCACTCCCTGCCCTTATTTTAAATATAACCCAGGACACTTTAAGAAATGTAAGATGTTGAGATTCTTCTCCTTTATAAAATATTTAAATCCCACATTTCACACAGATAATGAATTGAAATATAATTGCAAAGACAGAGAGGTAAGAGGCAAAGAGTCCTGCTAGAATCAGGCAGTCCCAGGACTAAGGTAATTTTACACTACCGCTGACTGAGGAAAGAGACATTACTAAGTTTCCAGTACACACATGCAAGCCCAATTTAGGATTTGACTCCATACATGTACTCTAGGCAAAGCAAAGCTAGGCTGCTAGTAAATATCAACTACCCGTGGGGTGAAAAAAGTATTTGCTGCTGTGCTTCACTTGAAAGAAAAAAGTTTACAGATTTTTCTGTCTTTAAAACATGTGCAAGGAAGATATTACAATACACAGCAACTAGTCCTCTGCATCTGTGTGCATTTCACACATCAGTGCCCAACATTGTTATTCTCACTTCTTTTTTTAATGGAATCAAGTGCCCTGTCTACTAAATAAGGGCTTTCTAATTTTATGTTATTTATTGCTTCAGAGGGGGAGGAGGAAGAATTTCCTAGCAGAGTAAAAATAAACTGGACATCATCAGCCAGAAAAAGTACCAACACTAACTGATAGAAAGTGTTTCATTTAATATAAAACATAAATTCTTTAACACCACAGATAATTAGTGAAGTCATCAGTAAAAGTTCACAAAATAATACTCAAATAAAAAAATAGATGACACAAGTGAATAAGGACTACAAGTCAAACAAACAGCATAGCTGGATATGAAATATTTCATTCAGACAAAAAAATATCTTTGGCAAGACTACTGGCAAAGCAGCCAGGAACACTGACAAAACTGCAATGATCTTTACTATGCAGAAAACCTCATTCGAAAAATATAAATCCCTGGAATTTGTAACACTTATTTACTTTTATAACAATGAGGAGTACTACTGAAGACAGTGTAGTTACATAGGTTGTTACTCAGCAATTTCCTTCAGAGCTGCAAAATGCAGTCCAAGTGAGTATTTGATATCAGGAAAATGTTGTTTAAAAAGCTTGAGTTTTAAGGTATGCTGTAATGTCAGCACTCTTTTGGAATTTTACCATTCTGAACACTCTTCTATTTTACTAGGAACACATTATAAAATACTAATTTAATAACTTATGTAGTGTTTGAGCTTGTTTTGCTCTAGATGATGTTTTTTCACTTGATCCTCTGCTCCCAGTGGATTGACCTACAGCTTACTGAAATGCCTAAGTGAAGGTTTAATCAGGTATCAAACTAGGGAATGTATTTGACAGTTTCAGTTTTTTTCCAGTCCAGTGAGGAGCTGAACCTTCAAGACCTGTTGATTTCAAGGACAAAAGTCACCCAAAGCAGGTATACACCACTGGTAAGTCACAAGTGATGCCATTTTGCCTATTTAAGTATTTTAACTTCTTTGTTTGTTGTTAATCCTGGAAGGGAGATTGCAATTTCAGACTTCAACATGTGCAACGAGTATCACACCAGTATTCAGAAATAAATTATGACTATACATCATGGCATTCAGGCTCAAAGGCAATATTTGTCTTTCCATTTGTGCTTAAGTTCGAGCCTCTCGCTGCCTTTTTTTTCTTCTCCTTCAATTCCACCCCATGGGATGTAGGTTCATTTTCAACACCATTAGCTGTAACTGATGATAGAGGAGTATTGAGACTCATTAAGTTGTGCTGATTTTCTCTCTCATTCCTCTGTATCCTTTTCTTCTTTTTCTTTGTACCTCTACAGGAAGGTGGATATAAAAAGAGTAAAAGAAACACAAAGTTAGACCAAATTTAGAGCTTTTTCCACCCACAGCTGATGTGTTAGAGCAATTGTCTGCCTGTCCCCTTGAGCACAATGCTGAAACAACTACAAAAACCACTGTTCCACAGCAGAACAAAGACAGAAAAGCCATGAAGACAAAATGTGAGACCACTCCACTAGTCCCCTTTTCATCATAGCATTGCTTTGAAAAGAAATGCTCATGATCTTAAAAGTCAGCTCGTCTTGATCAACAGTCAACACACATAATTAAAAAATACAAATCACCAGTTTCCTTCTCTCCTAAAAGCAATTGTACTTTCATTTTTTAACTTTCCTAAGATCAGACACCAAAATAATTCCAATTAAAGAGCAATTCCTGGTTTATTTATTCACCAAGAAAAAGACAGTCAGGCAAAGTGCATAAGATTAGTTTTTTCCATTTTAATTTACCTGAACGAGGACAGATTTACAGAATCAAAAATAACTTTGATGTCTATTTATGCTTATCAGACTTCATACAACACCAAAAGCATCAAGTTAGCACCTTTAACTGGTCTTCCACATGATGCCAGGGACTGTGTAATATTACATCACTTCTACCATGAATTCCCACTCTCAGGAGAAGTTGCAACTTTAGCTATAAACACATAACAATACTTCAACTATAACCTTTCAAGGGCAGGTACTGTCTTTGTTCCAAATTTGTGCCTAGCAAAAAAAGGTCTTGGTATATGATCTGAACTGTTACTTGAATGCTTCTGAAACACATAAGCAAATGGCTGCATCAAGATTGAAGAATGTAATGTGTGCTGTTTCCCCAAAAAGATGCTGCAAGTGCTTTACTGTTGGTGTTACTATCCTAATGTAAGCAGATTTTATACATGAAAATGTTAACGTATGAGCCCTGCTAATGAATTGATGGCCATCTGTCTATAGTTTGATTTTATTTTTAACTAAATTGTGTATTTATGAATACGTAGATGGCTGCAGCTCTAGTATTGGAACATCCTAAGGAAAAGGTTCTGGAGTTTAAGACCCTCTGTGTTAGGATTCCTAGGACATTTTGAGAAGTACTGCTGCATGAGGAAACTGAGGAACAAAAAATCATAATTATTCAGTAATATAAGTACCAATGTACCAAACTGAGTGTTCAGCTGGGTCTTGTGTACATTCATGCAGAAAGCACTACCTCATGCAGCTCAACAAAACCACAAAATGGGAATATATTTCAGGAGATAATGTCTGTATGGACAAGTAGTATCTAATCATTAATATTCAAATGGCGAGATTACTATGCTGATTTCCCATGTAAAGCTAGTCTAATTTTGAGAAGTTTTCATATTTTTATTATTTAAACATCAGATGTGATGATGTATCAAAACTTTGAGACAGACTGAAACTATTTAGCATCTATTATATGAACATTTCTCTGTATCTGCCAGAGTCTGCAGAAGATACGTTAACCACTTGGCTAAGATAAAAGTCTACTACCACATAGTATAAAATATAGCTTTCCTATTGCAAAATCTTATTTTCCATCCAGAAAGTGTCAAAGACAGACATGTCTTAAGGACTTGCCATTCTTATTCTTCTACAGCAGGTATTGTGGCCATAATGAATACTGTTCTAAGGCAAACTAGCAATCATTCTTCTGGCACAGTAAGTTCTGCAGGTGTTAATAGTTTCACTTCTCCATACTGAAAGTGTGTACTTGGCAATCACATCTCACTTGATTCTTAGGAATTTTATTTACTGCATAATTCCTATCACGTATATAGATGTGACATGGATATTAAGTACATTTTCACAGAAAACAGGAAAATAACAGTATGACTGGACTTCAAGTCATTTTGATACTGCTTTTAGACGCTAAAATAGAAAACTTTGCCAGTTAAGATGGCAACACTTGCATGCATGTGCATCTTAAGCATATTTCAAACACATCAACTGCAGTGAGCATGAAAACGACAGTTCTGTCACAGCCCCTGCAGGTCACATTTTCAGTAACAATGAAGTGAGTTTTCATGAAAAACAAGGCAACCATGTTTCTGAGATGTTTTATTATCTGATCTGTACTACACAGATACCTATAAACAGAAATATGCAAGAGTCTTTCAAACTAGTGACACGAGCAATGTCAGAGGATCCTTCTCTCTTTCAGCTCTTATGGTAAGAGACATCAGTCTTTTCTGAGAAAAACTTGGTACAGACAGTCACTGCTATGAAGTGCTGTGACACGGAGCATGTATGAATTCAGACTGGAATCTTCATGATGGCCCTGCTCCCTACAGTTCAGGAGAAGGGAGCACATCTCAGTGACTCAGGCATATAGGTGTCTTCTCTCACCTTTTCTAAATGTAACTGAAGTGGTTTTGGGGCTCTATGTCTTCAGTGTGACCTCTTCTCAGGATAGTCTTAGTTCCCATGAAAATGAACATTTTACATTTGGTATGACTCAAAATTCTTGAATTTGTTTAAATCATTTGTGATCCCAACTTTTAAATCTGTGATTGCACATTTTTCAGTGGGTGCAATGGAAAGGTCACTCAAAATAATTGTTTCCTGAAATTCTACTAATGGAGTTGAGTCATACCAAATTTTTGATACTGACTTCTAACAGACTGTATCAACCGTCACAGTAACTGTGCTTTTAAGGTACTTCCTCCCTTAGCATATACACTGTCAGAATAGTTATGCCCAAAATTCAACACTGAATTCTGTCAATGTGCATTTATAAAGCCCATTCCTCATCATACATGAGGGTTAAGCTTTCCACTCACATTTTATTTTCAAATTCAGGTAAAGCCAGAGATACAAAATTAAGATTTGAAGGCACATTAAAATTAGATACTTATCTGCATCTACAGCATATATGCACAGATTATTTATATGGGGATGTGACCAGTCTGGAAAACAATCAGTGAAATAACTTTGCTTAGGTGACAGATATAATAGCAAATACAGGAAGTATTTTCAGATATACTTTTTGAAGTATAAATGGTTACAATAGCTAAAGATGCTGTGGAAGCTCTTATTCAAAATGCTGAGATCTTATCTGCTTACAGCTTTCACACGATGAATAGATACGATTTTGAAAAAATGCAAGTGTCACCATCAAAGATGCTGGCTTGCATCTTAGAATGTGACAACCTTTGGCAAGTCACATAAATGAATTTTTAGAAGGTGCAAATATAATTCAAAGTTTGGAGCAATAAATCCTATTACAGAACTAAGGGATACTAGTGGGCAGCTCCATATACCTGAGTTTTGATTGTCCTATACATTATAGTCCTTGCTCTTTTGGGGATAGAGTGTATGGACGTGTGTGTGCACTTACATATGAACTGTTATTTACTTCACATTTCAGGTGTGAAGCACACTCCAATTGATTATCCTAAAGCTAACTGCTTATTTTGCTTGATAAAGCAAAATAAGCCTTCCAATATTTTTCACAGTTTTCAAACAGCAGTTGTAGAACTAACACTGCAAATTATTTTAAGTTATTTCTTGCTTACTGTGTTGCAGGAGAGTCTCTATCTGTGTCACGTTTGGAGAGAAATTTTAGGTCCCCTGAATTACTGATGGCTGGTGACATCTGTAAAAGAGAATAAAAGAAGCAGGAAGGTAAAAAGAAGACAGACAACAGGGCAAACACATGTGCATAGAAAACCCACTAGCTTCCTGAATAAGGAGAGAATATACCTCGTTTGAAAAAGAATGTCTATCAGCCATAAAATGTTAACTCCTATGTGGTTACAAACAAGGAAACAGTACCCTGCTATAAAAAAAAAGCTATTTGCAAATAAAAGACAGTTTTCAGGTATGTGTAGAAACAGGAGGTTAAGAATCTGCTTAATGTCAGCTTTACAGACCATGTGTATTTTAAGAATGAAATTATTTCTGCTACTACAAGCTTAAAAGCACAATGCTAAAAAGACATTTTATGGCATAGTTTCAACAAGATAAACCTTCTATTTTTTTAAAGCCTGCAAGTTTAATTCAAATGCAGCTCAAATTGCTCCAGGTTACTATATAATTCAGGGCTAGAAAGACTCCCCAAACCTGGAAAATTTTGAGTAAATTCTCTCATTTCCAACATAATTAATGGGCCACTATACAACTTGTTCCCTCTACAAAAAAGCCTTTTCTAATTGTAACAGGTTTCATACTTACTGAAAGAATACCCATAAGGAAATGCGAGTGCCCTTCTTGAGTCTTCAGGGACAGATTATTTTATTATTTTAATACTATTTCTCTGTTGAATTGGAATAAAGAGAATCAAGCTCCCATTGACTTACTGAATTCATAAAAGTACACTACCCATGACAACCATGTTCAAACACTAGTCATTAGAATTAGTCTGCTGAAAAAACACAGATTGCTGGAATAGTTTAGACAAAAGTCAGCCTATTAGAATACAATAATTGGCTGGACTAGGAAGAAAAATCATCTACTTCACACACAAAATCCTTGTTACTACAGTAATAAACTTGAGACTAAGTCAATGGTAAAAGTAAACACAAAAGGAGGAAATATAATGCCACTGATATGAAAACACAAAGGAGTGTTGTAAAGGGAGTGACTCCAAGTAATTAATACTTCCTTCAGCACTTAAAACATTGTAGTTTCCTGCCATACATAACCATGAATTCACTTTGCTTGCAGCCTAAACAAAATCTTATTCTAAAAATCCTATGTGAATGATGTTGAACCATTTTTTCACCCTCCTTTTTGAATAAATATTACAGAATCTCCTCACTGTACTAATACTAAAACCATGTAGTAGAATTCCCTAAGTGCTACTACAGAAGACCAACTAGGAGTTTTAGCACTTTCAGACACCTAAACACAGAAAATTATATGTGTTTTACAGTTAGATTAAAGTATTCACTAAATTAATTTGTCTAACTCTGAGTTTTTATTATCTGTTTTAAAAACAACTCATAACATAGGCTTTCATATATTAAAGCAAAGCTCTTTAGTGTAAGTACCAAGGAATGAAAAGCACACAACTGGAGACATCCGACTAGCTGTGTTCTCCTCACATACATGGCCAGTAAGGAGAACTCCTACAGTCTGTAGAGAATGACACCCAATTCTCCTCAGCACTGTTTGAGTATGATAGCTTTGCCTCATTCCTACAAACTTTCAAGCATGTACTGAAGCAGGAACTAGACACTAGATCTTATTGAAGCAGATGTCACTGCTACTACCTTCTTTTGTCTCCTCCACATATCTGTGTCCCTCCTAGCCTACTCCTTGAACTACTTTCCCCATCCTAATGATGATGTAAGAGGTAACACTACTGAGGAACAAGAGGGGTCAGTGGCAGATCCAAGGAGGCAGTGCAGGAGCTAGTGAAACAAGGGGATGAAGCAGCAAGAGCAGCACAGCAGAGTGAGTGGAAGCTGGAAAAATAGGTAGGAAGTATTTGGCTAAGGAAGTGGTGGCAACACTTATACACTGAGAATTCACTGAGGACATATCAATGTAAGGAGCAAGCCAGAGAAGGCTGGAGTATGGAAGAGCTGAATAGGCTGTTGGTCTCATCTTCATCCATTTCTAAACTTTTCAACCACTTGTTCTGCATGGGCAGATCTCCCAGGAAGCTCTGAACAGCTCTGTACTATTGTCAGTGTGTCTATACTAAGATCCAGTAAACCTAGCTCTGGAATAGATATGGTGTTAGTTATTACATTTATCCAAGATTGCAGAGCTTAAATGTTAATACAGAATTATTAGGGCAGTGTTTGCTTTAAAGAATAACACTCTAATGTTTGATAGTTATGCATATTTTTCTGTTCACAAGAGCAAATACTGAACACAATAGAAAAAATGAGCTCCTTTGTACAGTACCACTAATGGTGCTCTATTTTGTTGCCATATTGTAATTCTCCATCCTTTGAGAGATATAGACCAGGAGAAGGAGAAAAGAACATTAGTTCATATCAACTCTAGAAGCTTGGATTTTCTGAAGTTTCTTTTGTTTTATGATCATAAAAATTTTAATAAAATATATAGAATCATAGAATTGATGGGGTTGGAAAAGACCTCCGAGATCATCAAGTCCAACCCTTGGTCCAACTCCAGTCCATTTATTAGACTATGGCACTCAGTGCCACGTCCAATCTCCCTTTAAAAACCTCCAGGGATGGGGAATCCACCACCTCTCTGGGCAGCCCATTCCAATGCCTCATGACTCTCTCTGGGAAGAATTTTTTCTGATCTCCAACTTAAATTTCCCCCCGCAGAGCTTAAGCCCGTGCCCCCTTGTCCTATTGCTGAGTGCCTGGGAGAAGAGACCAACCCCCACCTGGCTAGAACTTCCCTTCAGGTAGTTGTAGACAGTGATGAGGTCACCTCTAAGCCTCCTCTTCTCTGGGCTAAACAACCCCAGCTCCCTCAGCCTCTCCCCACAGCACTTGTGCTCCAGTCCCTTCACCAGCCTTGTTGCTCTTCTCTGGACCCGCTCCAGCACCTCAATATCCTTCCTGAACTGAGGGGCCCAGAACTGAACACAATACTCAAGGTGAGGCCTCACCAACGCAGAGTACAGGAGAAGGATCACTTCCCTGGTCCTGCTGGCCACGCTGTTCTTGATACAGGCCAGGATCCCATTGGCCTTCTTGGCCACCTGGGCACACTGTTGGCTCATGTTGAGCTTCCTGTCAATTAGTACCCCCAGGTCCCTTTCTGCCTGGCTGCTCTCCAGCCACTCTGTGCCCAGCCTGTAGCGCTGCATGGGGTTGATGTGGTCAAAGTGCAGTCCTTTTCTAAAAGGCTTGCTAGTTTTCCAGCACATTTTTTTACATAACATTTTCTGTGCTGCCACAAAAGAAACGACCAAGGCAATACAAATAAAGGCAAAATACACAAAAGTGTATCAAAGTTCGTGATCTCTGCTGTAGAATCCATAGAAGTAAGTCAAGTACTAAACCCTCCCTTGTTCAACTCGTGGAATGTATCAGATATATCAGAACATGCTTCTTAGCAGAACCTGAAGCAGAATACATCTAAAGGAAATACTGCGGACAAAGTCTCATTCCAAGTCTACATCTTTGGTTGTGCCTTGCTCTAGGCTGTGCAGAGTTGTCACTAAGACTGATGGTCTACAGAGGTTCTCTGACAGACTAAGAGGTAGATGGACAGAATGAAGTGGTGCAGAAAATCTATTCAGGTGATTCAAGCCATGACAGTAAATGAGCTTGCTCTATAGCCTACTCTTTAGAGAGGAATTCTCCCATAGAAGCTGTTTCTACAATACTTGAACTAATTAAGGATTCACTGGATCACAGATGGCACGAATGAACATTTCTCTGTGCCTTTTCAAAGTAGTGTTTAGGAAATTACACTCAGTATTAAGTTTGTATTTTGTTTTCTATTACACAGTCCATGGATAAAAGATTCATAGCTATGTGCTCAACTCCCCAGAACTCTGCTGATGCCTCCTAACAAAATTGATCCAACAGTCATGTTTGGGAGAAATGTTGTGACACCACACCACACTCATCTATTTTCCTGCTGTTCTGCACCTGTCCACATACTTCCCCATTAAAGGAACAACAGCAGGGATCTTTGCTAGCAGAATTACCTATATTTCTTTTGCCATGACCTTCTTATTTAAAATGTAATTAACTTAAAATTGCTTTTCCCCCTTTCTAGGATTTTTAAAGAACAAGCCTATCTAAATCAGATTGACCATATTCTAATCCTTATGTCTAATAGTATGAATTTAGTTGCGATTATGTAGAAGAACCATGGCTCTGTATACAACAGCCATTGGCATGGATTTCTATTTTTTGCATGATAGGGAAAATTTGGTGGGTGAAAACTGTAATCATGGCTTAACACTGACAAATACAGCATGTCAGAAATTGAATCCACTAGATGAGTATTTGAGGGACAACAAAAAGAGGAGGATGTGCAGAGGCAAGATACTTCATACTGAAGCAGTATGGTGTAGAGCAACTGTTTTCAGTCTTGAAGTCTTGGCCTCTGGGAATTTATCTGTGGTCACAGCTTTGCATTAAAATTTGCTTAAAACTAGTTTAAGTCTCTTCAGAAAGAGGCTATGAAGACCCAAAGAGAAAACACGAGGGAGAGAGAAGTCAGCTTGCTTCTGAGAACTATCTTAATAATATGTGTCCCTCAGCAGGACTTTTGGTTCTGCTTGACCAGTTCAGTGGCTCAGCCTGATTGTTCCCATCTTTAAACAGACTGGTAATTTACAGTAAATGACTATGTATGTAATTTCACCTCTCCTTTTTCCCCCTTACAAATATTAATTTGCTTATAAACCAGATCCCTTCTCTCCAATAACTTAAATAAAACATTTTCTGAGACACAACACATAACTACCATCTTACAAAGAAAGTATCACTACACACGCTTAAGAAAGAGTAGGTGCAGTCAACACTCTGGAAGGAAGGGATGCCATTCACAGGGACCCCGACAGGCTTGAGAGGTGGGCTGATGCAAACCTCAGGAAGTTCAACAAAAACAAGTGCAAGGTCCTACACATGGCTCATGACAAACACAGACACACCTACAGGCTGGGTGGAGAAGTGATTGAGAGCAGTCCTGCAGAGAAAGACTTGGGAGTGTTGGTTGACAAAACCTCAACATCAGCCAGCAATGTACACTCACAGCCAAGAAAGCCAATGAAATACTGGGCTGCATCAAAAGCAGTGTGGCCAGCAGGCTGAAGGAGGTTATTCTCTCCCCTCTCTGCTGTTGTGAGACCCCATCTGGAGTACTGCAACTCTTCCTAAAAGGTCATCAGTCACTGAAGTGTTCCCCAGTAACCTGAAGAAATGTACCATTAGAGAAAATAGAAACAGCACAAACTATAACATATAAGTTTTTGATGAAGTTAATAGAAAAATTTTAGCTATTATTTTTGGAAATATAGAGCAAGTTTTCCACACTTTTTGAAGTTTTATTTAATAAATAAATTCTGAGTCCACAAAAACACCCACATGTAAAGAGCTCAAGCCCAGGGGAAATGCATAAATTGCTTGGCAGGTTAGTTTCAGACACAGCAGGCTAAGTATTCACAAAGTCTCACAACAACTTCCTCTAAGGGAAGAAGAGTGAGATTTGAACAGTGATAATCCCAAACTTTGTTTAAATATACATGGAATCAAGTTGTGATGATCTTTGGGTAGATTATCCAAACTGTGCAATAACTATGTGGTCCTGACAGTAACCCTTTTCTTTACATGATTATGACCACTATTTCACATCTTGGCATCATTTTTCAAAGATAAAT
This sequence comes from Sakesphorus luctuosus, assembly GCA_013396695.1. Taxonomy (NCBI): domain Eukaryota; kingdom Metazoa; phylum Chordata; class Aves; order Passeriformes; family Thamnophilidae; genus Sakesphorus; species Sakesphorus luctuosus. The sequence goes on from VWZD01005278.1 coordinate 134,697, forward strand.
ACACTAGAAAGAATATTTTCTTATACTTTTAATGGAAATTTTAAATTGTTGTTCTGTTTTTGTCTATTTCTACTTCCTAATTTTTTCACTTCATGTGGAATTACATATTTAATACTCAGAATGCATGTTACAGTGATTGGCAGGCCATCTTACATCATAAAACATGTTAACAAGTTTTTATAGGCTAAAGAAAATTTGTGGTTAAAAGAAAAAGAAAGATGCTATCAACTTCGAAATGCTTCTGATTTACCAAAAATTTGGAAAAACTCTGCTTTTTAATAGAACCCTATCTGAATTTCTGTTCTTTCCACCTTTATCTTAAGGAACCTGAAAACAGCAAATTTACTGGAGAAGCCAGATGATAAGTCTGTCTTTATTTCTTGGAATTCTTCATCAGTGCAGTGGCACCTTCACTCCATAAAATTTCTATTGGCAGTTTAGATGTATGTTGTAATTAAAGATGATTATGACCTAATTTTGTGGCTCAGGAGTTAAGTAACTCACAAGGCAGGAAAACAAGGTTTGCATAAAATTATTATGTTATGAATGCAAAGCTGATGGCAGAAAGAATTTTGAAAGCAAGTCCTTTGAACAGCTTTTTTTAAAATTATTTGCAAAGATTAATATTGGATCTTGAGTATTACACCCTCTTCTAATGTTAATACTTCCACTTTATTTACTCATAAAATTCTGATGATTAGCTAGATATGCATTTGTTATATCTGCAGTTGGAATACTATTTTAATTAGACTATCTGGTATTCTCAGTAATGAAAACTGTAGTCATATTCAGTTCATTTAAGTGTCCTATTTAGTCTTGTGTGGTAGCAAATATCACAAATAATTTCTAAGATGATTTTCACAGTAATCGTTTTGAGGCTTAACAGAACTAAGTATTTGAGTAATCTTCAAAAAAACCTAGAAAGAGCAATAGATATAGCAGACCTAGGTATAACTAAGTATTTAGGAAAACATGCTCATGGCCAAAAACCAAACACAACCAAAGAAAGAAATGATATTTTCCTTGAGGTAACAACTTAAGCAACAATTCAACAACTTAATTATACATTAAAATTTTTTTGGATTTTAAAAAAAATTACACTACCAAATAATGATTTTTCTTTTTTCTCATGTAGAAGAAATTGGCATTTCCTTTCATGAGGTCTTTTACTGAAAAAAATGGAAGAAATAGGAAAAATAGTTGCTGTGTCACTGCTGCAAGACAGGAACTGCCATAACCGATCAGCCCCCTGAGTGGTCGTCTTAGCAGCTTTGTCTCAGAAGTATCTGGTATTGCTTAAAGCCCAAGCTCTGTAGAACTTCCATTCATTCTGACCAGCAACTATGACAATTTGTTTCTTCTATGCAGAACTGTGCTGCTTTTGTAAACCCATTACACTTTAAGGCATCACAAGTTTTACAGAGATTAGATTCATCATTTGATTCAACTCTCTAGCTTCTTGATGATTCACATAGTGCTAATGTGAATTCAAAATTAAAAAAAAAAATCAGTCAGGTTTGTGTTTCCCAGTCATTCAGGTGCTTTTTGGAATCTCAGCCATTACCTTAGCTTCAAATGTGTCATTAAAGCAATTAATCCCTAAACACATACATTTAATTCTACCTTGTAGTAGTTTAACCAAGGTAACTAAGCATGGCACAAACAAAAATTGCCTTCTACCAACATTAGATATGTTTCATTCCAGATTAATGTTTCCTGAATTTGTTTAACAGTAGAAGGAAAGAAAAAAAAAGAAAGATCAGTGCATGCAATTCACATCAGGTATGACTTTATACGCTCTCTCCACTTCTCTTTCTCTGTTAATTTAATCTTGTAAGTATATCCTCTTATATAACTTTTTCCAGGACTTTTAAATGTTTCATAACTTTCCTCTGGACTCTTCATGATTTTGCAGTGCCCTCAGCTGCTGTGCAAGATAAAAGGCAATATATTTGCTTGGTTTTGGACTGTCACTGTACATTTGATTAATTGTATCTTTTGAATATCTATATGTACTATGTAGACTACTACAATATTCCAACAAATTATTAAATATATAGTCAATTTAGCTCAAAGTACAAGTAGAATACAAGTAAAGAGTACTTCAATTAAATATTACTGAAACTAAGTGTTAGTAAAAAAAGTGCTACTAGTAAAACAAAAACTAGTTTTAGAAAAATACGGCAGCCATAAACTCTTGAAAAATTATAAGCAATCAGAACTAACTAAAGGTTGCTTCTCACAAAGCTGAGTAACAAATACTAGCTGCAAATGTTAGTAACATTAGTGCACATGAAAGTATTTTGATGCAGTAAATTGACTAGATTCCTACTAAATTAAAACAGAAAAGAGATGTGGACAACAATGACCAAGTCTAATAACAAGGGGTATTTCGCACTTCTCTCTTTTGTAATCTGGGTATGAGTGAAACTGGGTGATCAGAGCAACATATTCCCTCTGAATTCCTTCCTTGCCTCTATCAATGTAGACAACAAATGAATCTTCAGTAATGTAATTTTTCACATATTTGTTCTAGTCTGCCTTTACAGCAGTGTCTGGAAGTAATGCAGCCTTGTCCTTCCTGGGCAATGGTTTGGCTATGAGTTTCTCAGATATGAAGAGGTAAAAGATGCTTCAGCTTAATTATTACTACTTGGTGTAGTGAATAATTCCATTATTCACATATAGTTAGAGACAAAACACTTAGTAATTCAATTTATAGCAGTTGGCTTCAACAAAACTGCCAAGTGAGTAATCTGTGCTCAATAATTTATTAAATGTTACCTCTCTCTATTCACCTGCTAAAACCAGAAGCTACGCAAAAAACGTTAACAGAACAAGCATTGAGTGTTTTAACCTTGAACACTGCAATGTCTTTCCTAAGCAATGTGATAGATAAGGAAATGTCATGGCTGAAAATCTGAAGAATATGTGGGCAGTGCATATTCCACGAATGACAGTCAAGTGCCTGAAATTATGTCAGGTTTTGACAAATCCATATTGTTTCTTCAACCATGGTTTAGACCAGGTAGCTCTAAGAGATACTTCAGTAAACCTTGGAGCCAATGGGAGATTTGCCACTCATTACAATGGTGTAAGTAAGCAGAATATTGAATTGTCATGGTGTAAGTAGAATATTGAATTGTCTGATTCCACACCAGACAAACATTAGATTTTTGCTGAAAATGTACCTGCTTGCCTGGAATGAGGTCTACTCATAAGAATTTTTTACAGAAAAGATCAAAAATCAATACAGTTCAGGTGGTACACAAAGTAGATAATCTAACACTACTTACAGAATCCTTTCTTCTCAAATTATTACCTTATCTAGTGTTAGAGACCCCTCCTCTGCTTCGGCTGGTCCTTCTGGTAGGAGAGGAGCAGAATCTGGTACTAACTCTGAAGGTTGTTCTTCATATTCTTCTGAAAAGAGGAACCATAATTCGCCATTATGAGAACCATGAAAGAATTTATGTGAACCACCATGACACTATTATCTAGCCAAAAACAGGATGTGAACTGAAAGAGGTGAAAAATGTTTGAAGTCAAAAGTTGCATGAGGATTTACGAAAATTTTCCCATAAACTTTAATTTATATTAGTAAGTTTAGATTTAAATGTGATTTATATAGTGGTTATTATATAAAATAGAAGCATTCAAACATTTACCTAAGAACAAAGTCCATACTGTAGCAATGCAGCTGATACTTAACAAATGTATCATATGCATTTCTTTTGATTCAATAATAGGATGATCACTAACCAAGATAACACATCATCTAACAGAGACTTTTTTGCACATCTGGACAGCTGCCTCAAAATTTTTTTTGAAGTATATTTTGTTTAAGGCCATCACCGAAGACTCTTCCTATAGACTTTTCTCTGGGTTATTTTGCAAGGAAGAAAGGCAGGAGAAAATCCTCAGGATATGCAAGGAGAGGACAAAGGGAAAGGGCAGTTCTAAATCTGCCTTTACTTATCCGCATCAAGTGAGCACAGTGTTATGTCCAAGTCTTTTTTAGGAAAGAGGCTTAAATACTAGATTTCACTAGAAAGACAGAGGGAGGAACTAAAAAATGGGGGAAAACATCTTGAGAAATGTTGGGTTAAAAGATTTCTAAACACCAGTATAACTGATAGTTTGATAGTTTAGGATGGCAAATGAATGTCTTGTAATATGCAACCACATGCTTTTCCACAAGTTGAATACTAACAACTGTCAGCAAATTGAGCACCTTTAGAGCAGCTGACTAAGAAGGATGCTTCCTATATTATTTGTCCAGATTCAATTATGTTTTTCTGTATCAGTTTAATTGAAACTGTTTTTAATAAACAAGGACCTGGTTGCATGTTCAATGCTCAAATGTGAGATTTAACCATGACTGCTCTGAAATACAAATTAAGAGGTTTTACAAAAGCTAGATCTAATGGAGATTGCCTAAGAAAAAAACTAAGATGTTTGTGAAATGCTTTGATGTGTCCTAAAACATTAGCAAGGTAGGGCATGAACCAGGTTGCTATATGTAAGAAGAGACAAGGAATCAACCCAGTTAACAGATAATTAAGTACTATATTAGCTGGAATGTTTAACCAAGAGCAATTACCCTCCTAAGTCAGGTACATCAACTTGCTAAATGGTTAGCTATACAGTTTTTGCACCACAATAAGTCATCATTATGCCATGTGTGTACTACACGAATTCCTATCTTCAGAACAATAAGCAGAACAGCACGGTAAAATCTTGGACCATCAGTTAAACCCACACCGGTATACCAGGAAGACAGCAGTAAACTTACTTTCACCAGCCACATAATTAGCTGGAAAATAGCCTTGCTGTCCATTTGCTAGGCTGCCAAACCACCAGTTATCATTATCTTTGTATAACACTTGGATAATGTCACTGCGATGGATGGTTAGCTCATCTGATCGATGCGCTGTGTAGTCATAAAGAGCCACTACCTAAAAGAGAGATAAGAGCACCACAGCTTTATCACAACCATGCCACAGAGAAAAAAGCGCAACATTCACTTCCTCTTGCAGAAAAGCAGCTGAAACCAAAGCTGCACTTTGGTAAAAGCTGAGGCTGCCTCAAGTTTTGCTAATGGGATCAGGGGTGGTGGGAAAGCAGCAGGAGAGGCAAGATAAAGGACTGTGGGATTGCAGAAATGGTTAAGAACATTCAATTCACTAAGATTAGCTTCAAAACAGCAGCTGTTAGTTTTATAAGCAATTTGCTTGTGAAGCAAAAGTAAAAAAAGCTTCATACATTCACTTTCTCAGAATTGTTACACCACCTTCAGATCCCACTCTGTGTGTTCTCGAAGCATATGTGTTCGAATAAATACTTCAACGGTATGACAGTTTTATCGAAGGAAAAATTTAATACAAAAAGACATTGCAAAGATTTACTTTGATCACTCAATTTTTTTTGTCTTGCTTAAAAATAAGGGTTTGGATACACAACTTTATAAATATCTGCTAAAAATATATTTATATTCAATTTCCCATAATGAATCCATTTGATATACAGTGCATCTATACTTTTCTGAAAATGAGTACTAAGTATCATCAGCATCACACACTACATAAAATACATTACCAGAAGCCTGCTTTCTACCCTGAATATGAAATATCAAGTACAATTTTTTATTTATTTCCTATACCCTATGACAAAAATCTGTCCTGGTGAACTCTGAGCAGAAAAGCTTGAAAATAAAACAAATGAACTGAAAGAATAAGGGAATTTCTCACTTCCCTCAGCCTAAGTAAAGAGTAAAATTATGACCTATTTTACACACAGAATATTCTTTCTCTACCTATAATCTTTACCTCAGATTTCTCTACAAAACTATAAGTAAAGAGGTCAGGAAGACAGATCATTAGGAGCTATAGAGGGTTTAAGGGGATTGAAGGAGACAGCAAAGTTATGACAATAGGCATTTGGAGGAAGAAACCCTTTACTCATGCATGCATTTCAATCTTAAGACTGCTGAACTGCACAGTGCTTTTTATATTTGTATTTCTACTTTGAGTAAGATCACCTGTGAGTTATAGGTGTAAAAATATAGCCAGTGTCTCTTGTATTTTCATAATTCCATGCCACCATTAAACAGATTAAATAAGTTATGAATGGGAAAAGATGGAAAGATTCTACCCTTGTAAATTTTATGTGGAAAATTTTGAGCTGGTCAGCATCAAAAATTAATATCAATCCAGTTCTCAGTAGACAGAAAATTTATCTAAGTATGCATTCAGAAGTTCTGAGCTTATATAAAGAAGCTAAACAATGAAATATCCTCTATTGTAACTCTCCTCCCTTCATTTGGAAAGCTAATACAGTAATTGCAGGTGGTGTTGACAATATAGAAATATGAACTGTACCAAAGAAGCAAATGAAACCACACTAATGAGCACCATGATCATGTTCAGTGAGGTGCTCTAACAGTGCCCACTTCAGTTAAGTGACAACCTCATAAAAATCATGAGGTCACTTAAGGTAAAAAAAAACCCAAAAAAACCAACCAAAAAACAATTACTTGGCAACATGAAAAACAATGAAAGGCAGAGCAACAACTACTTCGTTTTGCAGTGTCTTTTATAAGATAGTTCTGGTGTGTTACATTTTTTTGAAAATATTACAAAAATTCAGTAGCACGGAAACTGACACAAACAGCTCAAAGCAATCAAGCAAGTCCCATAGCATGTCTCTGAGAAATAAGAAATTAATATACCAATGTGTCCTGTAATACAACTGGTTTAGTAAGGCTAACGATTTAAATGAAATGTGGAAATTGCCATTATATTTTCTGGAGATATAGGATCAGAAAAATGACCATAACAGGATATAGGAAATGCGTCTCAGAACCAAAGAAGAATGTAAACCACTCACAATTAAACCTAAGCACTGGACTTTATTCTGATGCGACATTCAAACATTTGTCAAGTTCTGCCTGGGTCCAAGTCCAAGCAAAAAATAAAAAAATCTACATTTAACAAAACTTTACAATATTCTCTTTCAAGAGTGGCATAAAACCAGGATTAATGTAGTTAAGCCAGTTAAGAACATCTTGGTAAGAATTGCAAAATCTATGGTAGCAAAAAAAAACAAACCTTGGGATCATGCTAAAAAAAGGGAACATGCTTTCAAAAGCACAGATACAGCATAACAGGTACAGAAAATACTGCAAAAAATTACATAATACTTACTGTCTCTTGCCCGAGTGGACAAGTGCTTCCTCCTCCTACTCCCAGTGCAGTGAGGCTGTCATCATTCTAGAAGAATAAATCATTTTGAAATTTTAATATGAAGTACTTTGCTAAACTATGAGTATTTTCATGTCTACTAAGACAGTAAGAATTCTGTAATAAAATGCCTTTTTTTTTTTTTTGAAAGGAAAAAGCAGAAGTGATGTTAAGCAACACTGAGTAATACTGGCTACTGGCGGGTAGATAATTAGAAGATAATTAGAAGTTTTTCAAGTATGTTCACTGTGTTAAAGACAACTGGACTGATGACTATGCAGTCCAAGCTTGTTTACATTGCCAGTACTACCGCAGATATATAAGAAGTTGTTGCAGTGAACTTCTCAACCAGTATGCAAAAGATGTCACTTCTATACAATGGATAATTTCAGGTTGGTCTTAATAACCAAAACTTTCCATTTAATTCTAGTTGCTCTATCTTTATCCCTCACTCTTCAGACTTCCCATGAATTCGTAAGAATGGTAGGCGTATAATGCAATAATCAGGATATGACTGTACTAAAAAAATTTATTTCTGTCAAACAACAGAGTGTTTCAGTTGAAAGAAGATTTAAAGTAGAGAAATGAAGAAAACTAGCAGAGGAACCACAAACTAGGAAAAAAAAGGAAGAGCTGGAAGTCCTTTGCTGGTATTACCTAATTTTTTTTCAATGGTCCATCTTCACAAAGGGGAAACCAGTTTCCCCTAGATTTTGAGTGTGTCAAAGGATACAAACTACTATACAGAACAGAAATATTACACAGCAATTAAAATATTTTAGAAGACAACAACCAAATGTGAGATTTGTGAAGTAATCATTTCCATCTCCAACACATATACCGCCTTATAAGCATTTCCATTTGAAAACTTTGATCCAACATACTTCATCTTTTTCATATTTTACAGTCACTCCTTTAAGTCTCTTTTACATGAACTTCTTTCTCTCTTCTCTTGTTTTTTAAAAAAATGTATGTAAAAGGTAGTGCTCCTTTTATTTTCAATGGGTTTTTTTTTCAGTTTTTATTAGGGTCGTTCAAGGAACAGCATTACAAGTTATTAAGAAAATCCTTGCAAATCCTCAGTAGAAAAAATGGCATTCTTGAGAACAAAGATCCTTGCTCTCAATGATGTCTTCATAATTTAGTTAAGCTTATCCCACACAGGAAAGAAATCACTGACTATCCTGAACACGGAGGTTCCATCCAGTTCCTAGCTTGTTTTAGAACTGCCACAGTAGTTAGACACATACAGTACATACAGATGAACACAGTATAAAAGTGAACAGTTGCACTCAGTTCTTATCATCTCCCAGAACATCTAAACCAAACAACCAACCACCTAAAGAGTTCTGAATAATTATGTACACGCACAGCAGGGAAAAAAGGTGTAACTGTCTGATTTGATAAACAAATTTTGAACAAAGACTGGTGGAGCTGCAGTTCAGAGTACGCGGCTTGTTCAGTGGTCTACTAGCAGTTAGCACTGCTGTACAGGTTTTAGCTAATTCTCATTTTCCGTTCTCAAGGTTAAGAAAGCTGTGCAGGCAATGTGCTTAGCCTGTGGGATGGGAGTGCCTCCTGTTGCTCAAAAATGATTCATCAGAATTATTAGCAGCATTATTTAGGTATCTAGTTCAGGTACTCATATTGCCCCATTATTGCGTCTCAATCTGTCTGTCTGTCTCTCTCTCTCTCTCTTTTTAATAAAGTATTTATGTAGCTCTCAAACACTCAATTTAGGAAGAGCCTGAAGAGAGTGAGCTATTTGGAAATAACAAGCTAAAATCCATGAGTCACCCTGAGACTATGCTGAATGTTCTCAGACACTGCCTTAAACTTACAAGGCAACAACAATCGAATTATGCGTGTCTTTAAGAGAGATACTCCGAGTACGTCACCAGCTGCACACGCCTCTGCCTCTAGTGGGCAATTGCCACAGCTGTCCACCACAAATGTAGCTACGGTAAGGCAGCAGAGTTGCCTCTGCTGTGCCATGCCATTCCTCAAATAGTGCCAACTACCAGTTAAACTGCAAGAAACACCCAACAAAAACTACTGGCCTTTCAGTTTAGGAACATAATTTTTCAAATGTTGTGTCACAAGATGAAGCCACATTTTCAGGATACCAAAAAAGCAACAGACATACTGAAACGCATGAACATGTAATTCTTAATACAATATTAATGTCTCCTTTTTTCATGCAGGATGGAAACTAGTTAATCTTCTTCTTGCATTGGAACAGATGTGGGGCTATGGCTAAGTTCTAAGGAGTTGGTCTTTTTGAGAGACAGACCATCTGTGAGAAACAGAAACAAAATGCTTGCTGCTAAGTCCACCATGTCACACTGATTTTGGTTGAACAAAGCTGTTACGAGATTTCAGCATTAAGGAACATCCTCAGAGAGAGATAAATAGAACCAGTTGTTCATGCAGAGTTCTAAATCATGGAGTGTCACACTGGTTGTCCATGACTAACTCACTTACACACCTTTGAAATTTCTAACTCAAAACCCAACAAAAATGTTGCAAGACACTAATACAAAAGAGAACATTGCACATAGGAGTAAACTGATACACTGTTGTATCAAGTGTTGTCAGTTCCTGACAATACACTAATCAAAATGTTTATGGCTTCTTTTTAACAGCTTCTGTGATTGTGCTAATGGAGGTTTTGCTTCTTTGATGCAGACGTATAGTGGCCAACAGGATTTGAGCATTAGATATCACTCATTCCCTCAGGAAAAGAACTGAGAAGAAGTGTTTTGTTATTTCTGTAAAAGTCTCAGCATTTCATTTCTCCTACTGAACTAATATATTTCAATTACCACAATATCAAAATTTAAAGAAAAAAGTATGGAAAAATGTAAAGTCTAATGATGGTTTCATATGCTTTTTCCTTATATGTAAGCATATTCTTCATTGTAAAAGAATAAACACACAGATTGTCCCACTTCTAATTAGCCATTAACTCCTCATAACAACACTTGAAAGATAAGATTTTTCTAAGATTAATTGTAGGCAACACCATACACACCAGTGTGAACCCCAACGGGTATGCATGCAGGGCCAAAGCCACCCTCCCTCCTTTTCCCTTTAGCGAAAAGGGACATGTGAAAAGATTCAGTGACATGAAGAAGGACAAACATCTGTTTCCTTGATGCTGCACAATGCTACTCCTTCTCCACTCAACCTCCCAACACCTGCCATCTGTCAGAATGGAAGAGAAACTGTGAATATGACTTACACAAACACTCCAGTAAAGACACAAGGAATGTGTGCTACAGTTTCTCTTGTCTGTCCAGTAAATCTGTGCCTCAGTGTGTAATAGCTTACGTTCTAAGACTGTTATCTTTTGGCATTTTTTTTGTTGCTGCTGCTTTTGGTTTATGGTGGTTTCTTGGTTTGGCTTTTTTTTGCTTGTTTTGAAGAAGAGAAAATGAGAAATTAACTTAGAAAGCTTGATTGAAACCCCTTGGTTCACTTAAAAGATAACATTTAAAATATTTTTAAAAATATAGAATTGATTTGAGATTTTACTGTTCCTCCATTGTTTTCCTTTTTTCCAAGAACCTAAAGGTTAGAAATTTACTTAATTTTCTCCTCTCCTTAGAATGTCACACAATCTCTTTACTCCATTAACTGAAGTTCTAAAATAAATGCTAAATATGCTGAGACTTAGAAGAGAACAGCTAAATACTGTTAGCACTGTAGTATTTGTGTTCTTGTTCTCTGGTCCAATGCATTCCTAGACTAGGACACCTAACTACAAATTTAATCTATGGCTAACAGAAGCACAAGTATTAGTATTAATAGCTAGATTAAAATTTTGCTAAAAGGATCAATTGCTAAGAATGATATATACTTTCTCAGCCATAATTAATCTGTCTGTAGACATTGTAAAGTTACTTCCTTAGGCTTCAGATGACTACAATCTTGATTTGATTACAGCCCTTCAATATTTAATAAGCATGGGAATCTATGTATTGCCTAGAGGGAAAAAGAATCAAAACTGCACCAAGATGCACTTTATTGAAACCTGCAATGTACAAACAGAAATCAGAAATGCAAACAGAGCTGCTGCAGTAAAGCCTACTGGGATTAAAAAAAAAAAGAAAAGAGAAAGAGGAAAAAACAATCATGTGAAATACTTCAGGGCCTAAAATTATTTAAAACTTCAACTATTTCACCATTTCATATGCTATTTTTTTTATAACAATTACTTGGTTAAACTGCTCTTGCATAGATATTACTGCATTTATAATAGGAGAAGCAACAAATATATTCAAAGCCTTGATTCAGCCCTCTCAGAAAAAAATATTTTTGAATTAGCTGCTATTAAGTATTTTATAAAACAGTTGATCCTATAAATGTTTATCAAGCTTGCTGTGGTGGTGAACACTTATGTACTGGTTAACAAATTTTTACTTTTCCCTAAAAAATTATACATTAATGGCTAAAAAATTGTAAATGTGAAAACAAGAACCATTTAACCACTAACAAAACAGCAATGTAAAACCATACTTTCCAATTATTTGGTGATTCCTACATATCTTACAAGCCTTCCACAACTGTATTAATAGGTTCTGTTAAATAAGGTAGGTCCAAAAAATCCTAAACCAATCCAAACCAAAACCCCAAATCCAAACTATAAACCAGCTATAAATGATCCAAATTAAATTATGTCCATTTATAACATTTCTCTCAAAAATTACAATTAGTGCAATTACAACAGAATATTAAACAATGCCATTCTGTCCCTGAGTACAGGAGGACTAACATCTCCAGTACAACAGGCCCAGCTTTATAGAGATATGAATGCATTTGATATTCAGAAGGACAACTTGTTCTTCTCTCACTGCTTTCTCCATACATTTGGTGTTTAATACAGATTTATCAAATGCATAGTTGGAATTAATGGCATCTACAGATTCTGTCGGATTTTTATTATGGTGATCAGGAAAACAGAATAAAAAGAAAGGAACAGATATAATTAGTAGAAGTTTACAATCAGTATTTAAGAGATAAGCAATTAAAAAAACAAGAGGATAGTTGTGATTTCACTTGTTTACAAAAAGGCAAAGTATGAAACAGTAAACAGTGAAAACATGGTGCTGCAAATAGAGTTTCATTCTAAGTTATTGTCTCAGCTTTCTCTTGCTACCAATCAATGTCTTTTTTTCTTAGTAATAATAAAAAATCCAGGAGTGTGATTTTAGCGTATTTATTTCTAAACAGCAAAAAGTAAATAACGAAAAATATAAAGCTTTTGATTTGTAGATATCTGATCTTGCTACCAGCTGGCCGCAGCACAAAATAATTTGCCCACGAAGACAATTGGCTTGAAGATATCTCTTTTTTGACAGGATAAAAAAACACCTCTCTACAATGAGAAGTTTTGAATAATGACATTTTATAGTTAAACACCAATTTAAAAAAAATGCAAAAAGAGAATTCCATACCGTCTGTAGTCTACCCAATAGTGTTCGGCTAAGAGGATTTCCTACTGGGCTGAAACCCCCTGTGAAAAGAAAAGGCTGTGAATTTTCTGCTTGTTATCCTTTTCCATCGAATAAACCATTTTATTTTAAAATCATTATGTTAGCAGGATATGTTTGACAAAATTCTAATGAAAAGCAGCAGCATCTTTCAGTCACAACTATGCATCCTTCAGTGAGGAACAGTTGGAGGGTTTATTTAACTAACAGACCTGACACAAGGTTAACTAATCCAATATTTCCATTCAAATGACTTGGAGAAGTAGCTCAAGCTATGTCCACATGCCACCTCGTGCTCAAAGCTGACACTATTATCTAGGCTGTAT
>VWZD01005278.1:148241-170343 GCA_013396695.1 Sakesphorus luctuosus
TTTCACTCTGTATGAATTAAAAGATTTCTGATTTAATAACTTCAAAAAAGCTTGTAAAAATTCTGAAGTACTTCATTTTGAAGGGTTACTTTCATTTTTACTACTTTTTGCCACCTCTTTTAAGAAGAAGAAAGAGATAAGAATAGAAACGTTTTTCTGAATTCATCCCCTGCTCAAGATGATAGACCTGAAGCTAACCTTTTCTCAGATAAACTATTTGCTAAGACATTTGTTCAGCACTAACACCAGAAGTCAGTGGGGATATAACTCCTATTGATATTATTATCTACATACTCATATAGTTACAAACCCTGATGCTACAGAGATAACTGCATACAAGTTTCATATCAACTGTTGGAATAAAAAAAAAACCAAACTCAAANGAATAACTATGCCTATTCAGTAGTTCCCTTTGATCATCTGAGTTCCTATCACAACACATCTTGCTGTTTATTTTATTCACTCTCTACATAGCACACTTGAACAAGTACTTGTAAATTCTTTTCTTTTCAAAGTATTATGTTAACTACTAAGCTCACAAAAATCCTTTCATCATCTATGGGTTTTTCTTTTTGTTATTGGTCGTCTCAGTTGTATACTTAAGAAAACATCTTAAAAAGAAAAGATACAAAAAGTCTGAAAATCATTGAACATGACAGTGAAATATGCTAGTTTCACTGCAGAACAGTTTCTCAAGTACAGAAAAGCCAGGCAACATAGAGTTAAGCTCACTGAATTTTCTCTGTGAGACACTAGCTTTGAAATAAGTTTTGTTTTCAAAGCGGACTAAGTTCTGAAAACTCATTTTTATTTGCCACACCAAAGCCTGCTTCTGAGGAGTCTGGTATCTGAACAAAGAGGACTTTTCGGATTCAGATTCCCATGTACCAGTACAGCTCCACAAGGAAGCTTGCACAACTCCACCTATGATATGCTTTCTAAAGCCTACTGGTTTTGACTTTCACAGGAGATTTACTCATAAATGTTTAATCATTAAGATATTTATATATGTCTAAGTAGAATAAAAGCTGCAAGTTCAAATAATCATAGTTAAACCATGCTCCTGCAGATCTTCTGCATGTGACTAACTTTGTACNTCAACTGTTGGAATAAAAAAAAAACCAAACTCAAATCAATAAAATGTCTGCTTGGAAAAATCTTTTTTTTCCTTTAGACCCATAAGTATTCCACCATAGGATTTTGAATTTGAGCATTGCAGTGTGCCAATTCATACAAACCCGTATTAAGATAAAAGACATACAAAATAATTGATAAAGAAAATTGTTTGTTTGGAAAAATCAAATTTTAATCAAAGCCAAAATGACTCTGTATTTTTATCAGTAATATCATTAACTTTCTTTTTTTCCTAAGGAAAAGTGCGCATTACCTCCAAGTACTTCTCAACTGTTTATTTATGTATGTGAGTACTCCTGTGCAGTCTCTATATTTAACTGCTTCTCAGGTGAAAACTTTTTGGTTAGCCTGATAGTTCCAATTTAGATTCAATAAAGGGCAGTGCAGGCCTGTTATGCTGCAATTGTACGATAGACACAGATGTGCAAGAAAGATACAGAGAATGCTGTACTGAATTCTGGAAGCTGACAGTGGTTTCGACTCAGTGTTTTCCATGACCAGAGCCAAAACAAACAGAAAATTCTTACTACTTTGCTTGAGGTGTAAACAGACCACAGCACACCTGGACTCAAATATTTTATGATCATGCTTACTGGTTACCCCAAACTAGTCTTGAGTGTTACCTGTTAGTAGTTTTCAGTTATCAAGCATTCCTTTAGTAGCCCCTACATTCAGAACTGTCATATAAAAAAACGCAAATGAACAAAACTAAACCAAACCAACAAAAAAACCTGTTCAAATTTACCTTATTCACAAAATAAGGTCTGTTCAGCAAACACGGGAATATCCATCCCTTCTTTCTCAAATGATGCAGAATTTTGAAGTAATGTTACACAGCTATTGGCTTGACATGGTTCCATGCTTGATGAAGCATGTAAATGACATCAAGCAGGTGTGACTAATAGCCTCAGCAGTGCTTGCTTTGGTTATCTTTGATCCAGGCTGCACACTTTGCAACTACTATAGTGAGGTATTGAAACTGAGATCAGGACTGTAGAACAACATTTCCACTTAATCTAAAAATGAAGTTTACAGGACACCATGACCTGTTGGGACTCTCACTTAGTCTGATCTTATAGAAAGGTCATCAAATCCCTTGTAAGGTCAAGCCTGAAAAAAAACCCAACACCTAGGTTAATGTAGACTGTCCTGTTTTAAGGATACTTCAGAATCACTAATAAAGAAGCATTTTCATTGATGCAGAGGATTAACTGAACTATTCAATAATCTTCTTTCTTAACAGCATCTGCTGTCTTCACCTACAAAATCATGAACATCTTGAGAAGTAAATCTTCCCTTTTAAAGTATCAACATTTGAATTACTGCATTTCTTATTGCTCTGCATGGATTCTCCAGTGGTCTCCTTTATACAGAGTTTTACATGAGAAGGAGAGATTATTTCTAGAAGAGCTTACTGTTAATACCTAACTGCAACATTAGATGCCTCAAAATGATAGATGCTAATGTTTTTTCTCAAATGATCACAATTTTCATATTGACATAATTTAACAGCAGGATAGCTCTTCTTTAGGGTCCACATAATCCTATTGTTACAATTACCTTGTGAGTCCAAGCATGTACTGGCTTTTGGGAAACGACTACCAAAAACCTGCTCTCTTTTGAAAAACAAGGTAGCTGCCTGCCTTGAGAGGAGCCTGAAACTGTGTCAGTTTCCTGCAAAGTATATGAACAGTGAATTGCAAGTTTAATCCCCAATTCCCTCCAGGTCATTTCTGGCAATATATTCTCTGCCAGTATAACTGCAGCTAAAGAGAAAGGAAGATAGAAACCAAGCAGTTGTCCTGTCCAAGGCACATCTGTACTACCAAGTTCCCAGTTTTATTGCATGCTTTCACTGAGGAACTACCCTCTGCTCCAGACAAGCAAATCAGCGTGAAGTGACCAAATTCTAAATAGTTGGACTGAAATGCACAAAGTAATTGATATGATAACAGCAACAGTGTCCCAAAATAATACTTCTACTTACTAAGAACTCCCCTTTAAATAACAGCATCTTTAGCTATATTATTTCTTTTAAATTAATAGCATCAGAGACAGAATAGGGAAAAAAATCTTTCTAGGCAGTCACATTAATCCACTATTATCCTATGGGACTGTCTACAACCACCCAATGTTAAATGTTTATGTGAAAAAACACTCTCTTAAGAGAAGTTGAGAGAACATTCATTACAGAAATCATGTTTTAAGTAACTTTTCAAAAGAAGGCTTTTTCTTGCTTTCTTTAATGTTCTTGATAAATTAATTTTTTAATTACTCAAGATTTTTAAGCATCATAAATCTCCAAGGAT
Organism: Sakesphorus luctuosus; assembly: GCA_013396695.1. NCBI lineage: Eukaryota > Metazoa > Chordata > Aves > Passeriformes > Thamnophilidae > Sakesphorus > Sakesphorus luctuosus. The sequence continues at coordinate 151,685 of VWZD01005278.1, forward strand.
TCCAGTCACATGGAATCTACAGGTTATGTAAGCATCCAAAATTTCATACTTGAATATTCTCATAACATCACACAACATCAAAGAAGAAAGACATATCTAAGAAAACTGAAAAAAATTAAGGTTCAGAGACTTCTGTGGTGAATGACTATAAAGCATGCAAAGAGAAAAAAAATCTATTCCAGTTCCACATTATTTTATTTTTAATTGAGTTTTACTTTAATTTAATACTAATTGCTAATGACTAAAAACCCACAAACAAATCCTGAAAGACATGAAAATAAACAATGCCTCTAGGAAATGGTATTTCTTATTGCAGACATTCTTATTAAATTGTATTGCGGCCTCTTGCAACATAGTTTAGTTAAAATACACCCAATTAAAAAACAAACACTGGAAAAAAGTTAACTCAGATATGAGGTGAATATGTGTATATCATATTTCCTACTCATCTTCTGTGGCTCTAAAACTATTTCCAGTAAACAGAATTATGTTTTCAGCACAGTCACCTATTCAAAAGTATGACCTTTATGACCAAAGGTCTTCTAGTATGCGGTTTAATCTCTGCTTTAGCTTTCCACGGGTTCAAAGGAAAGTTTTGAGGGTTCTTTGGTTTGGGGTTTTTTTTCTGTATGTTTAAGTAAAACCTTTCAGCAATTTAATTTTTCAATATTATTTGTATAATATAAGACAAATAAGACAATATTGTAATGTTCTAAAGATATATTAATCTTTCCTCAAAGGTTTTATCCTCAAACCAATTATGCTTTAAAATATCAAACAGAATTCATTTAATAAAAAGACTGTTTATATATTTGATAAGAACCTATTTTCCATTATTTAAACACAGGATCAAAAATACTTTTAAAACCCACCACAAACATTTTCAGATGCAAGTCACATAAAATTAAAGGAATGGATGCATCCACTCAACACAAGTATATCTCTTGTTTTACCAATAAAACAGATGTTTGACTAATATCTATTGCTGTAGGTGAGAACCCACTTCCAATTCTGCTCTACATAACTTAGTCTAACACCTATGATTTTGAAGATATTTCATATTGAGCAGGAAAACTGACAGGATTAAGTACACTGAAAACTGTTTCAATGAAGTTTAATCTGTATAACAGCTTATAAAACTGCTACGGACACATTTGGCTGAAGGTAGATCATGAAAATTACATTCAAAAGCAGATACAAGTGAGACAAGTAAGAGTATTTTTAACATTCTTTCTAAAACAGCATTTTCTTTGTAACTAATACTATGCCAAAGGAAATGGTTAATTTTCTTGAGAGCCTGTATCAAGGGCAGTGGAGCTGGTGAAGGGTCTGGAGTGCATGTTCCATGAAGAGCAGCTGAGGGAGCTGGGGTTGTAGAGCCTGGAGTAGAGGAGGCTCAGGGCTGACCTTACCACTCTCTGCAACTACCTGCAAGGAGGTTGCAGCCAGATGGGGGTAAGCCTCTTTTCCCAGGTAACAAGTGACAGGACGAAAGGACAGAGCCTCAAGCTGCACCAGGTAAGGTTCAGGTTAGACATCAGGAAGAATTTCTTCAGGGAAAGAAAGGGTTGTTAAGCATTGGAACGGATGGTCCAGGGAGGAGGTGGAGTCATTATCCCTGAAGGTGTTCAAGAAACCACTGTCTGTGTGGTCTAGTTGACACAGTGGTGATTGGTCAAAGGTTGGACTTGATGATCTTGGAGGTATTTTCCAACAAAAATGATGCTGTGATTCTGTGATCTTGGAAATCACATAAAATGTATATACTCAAAATAGGCAGTTCTCACATGCCATATTTAAGTATACATATGAAAGTGCTGTGATGGCAACATTACTAAATGTGAAGGTCTTCTACAAACACCTGTGTATTCTGCACTGATAGAAGACTACTCCATGTCAGCCATTACGAGCATTCTCATTGTGTATTCCCCACTTTTTAATTTGATCAGACCATTTGGAAAACACTGAACTATCTCCTCAATGTTTTTCTCATTTTCCAAGTCAGGTTCCAATTTTTTAACCTAAATCTATCCACTTAAAACCAAACCCCAAAGTCTATAAGACAAATAGAATCTCTGTTTACTATCTCAGTTTTTATAAGTAATAGAAAATGCTCTGTTCATTTCTTTTTGCCAGTTGGATATGAGAGCTGTTGCATGCTACATACACTTAAAAAAATTGAAAGAAAAGCCTTGGCTCTACTGCAGCCAGATGTCCCTTCTTCAATTAGTGCAGACTGATGTAGATGTCAACCACAAAAACCCCAAAATCTAACAAAATATCCAACCCACACCATTCCCCTCTCAGTTAAGCTAAAACAGAGCTGTGTTGGTAGGTGAAAAAGCACAACATTTATGTTTCCCTTCTCCATCCCCATTAATACAAAGAAAATTTGCAAACTAACAAAATAAACTTGAAAAATTATGTCAATAAATCAGGCTTTGGTTACTGTTCAAAATACTATACTACACAGAAAAGTCTGCACAGAAGGATAATCTTTCAATTAAAAAGTAAGCAAATTTACCTTTTTAACCAATGGTTTACTAAATACTAGTATTAAAACAGTTACCTAGAAAAGCAGCTCTAGGGAGTTACACAATTCAGGAGCATGCAGTTCCGTATTGCTGCAGCTTCTTTCACACAGCATGTGATTTTTCTAGTAGATGCCCCAACTCCAGGTAATAGGAGAACCCTGGATTCTCAAGTGAGTCACAGATGTCTTAAACTGAGAAAGACAACTGATCCAGTGCACTTTAACATTTTAACTTCCTTATCCAAGGACAGATGCAGGTATGTTGAACTACTGCATCTGGTAGTCTCTGACTCCCCAGCCCAAATGACCAAGTAAGTGTGTCCTTGCAGCAGAGTGAAGTGAGCAGTGGAGCAGTAGAACAGGGCAAGGCTTGAATTCACACCTGTAGATCCACAGAGAGATACCTTTGCTGTAACATCAACTAATTCCAATCTTCATATAAGGGACCTCAGAATCAGACAGCACCAACATGAAAACACTACGCTCCTGGCAGTGCCAGATCCCACAACATAATTATATCTCTCATCAGCCAAAAGAATGCATAGAGATATTCATTCAAGGTTAGCCATCATTTTCATTCCTGGTTCAAGGCATAAAAGAACACAAACATGTATTTGCTCAGAGAACAATTCTCCAGGAGGAATCATGGAGATAGTCTATCACAGGCTTTGAGAAAAACACAGTTTCATTTGAAAGCATTTATTTCGTACTTAGGCATAATGAACAGGCAGAATTTGGCCCCTATTTACTAAAAGCATAATGAAGTAAAAACTATTGCATCACAAAAACAATTAAAAAATCCAACTTTTTAATTAGAGATTAAAATCAAATACATTTAGCAGCCTACACACCCACCTAATTATTTCTGAGTAATCTTATCAAACCATCATCTTACATTTTTCTTGCAAATGTTAAGTTTCTACAGTACCATATATAAACAATGCAAGTAGTAGCACATGTCCCAAGCATTCTTTTGAAGTAAAGAACATTTATTGAATTCATGCTAATCAGGAATGTGCTAATTTTATGACAACTTCTAACATTATATCACAATGGCAGTAGATACAACTGAAAATAAGCAGAGGTTATAGCATCCAGTTGTTTCTTTCTACAATGTAGAGAACAGAAAGTGATTCCACAGCAAAGACCAATAAGCCTGCACAGATACCATCAGCATTCTGAAATCAGATTGGCAGTATTATTTACAAATTCTAGATAGTAGATGAAAAAGATGTAAGGAAAATGCAGACTCTGACACATACTTTGCATTAATAAGAGTTATTTTTCTTCTAGTGCTGCAGATATCCTGAGAAAGCCATTATTAGTTTTGCTAGGCTTCCCTGGACTATTTTAAAACAAACAAGCTGAAGCAAAAATTTGAAAAAAAAAAACTTGTTTGGTATTTTATTAAATGTAGCTTGTGGTGTTACTCTACCAAAAAATACTTCATGAAANCAACACTGAAGTAGCAACCTACGCTTTTTGGTTTCATCAATTTTTTTGCTTCTGCATTGATTTACTCTCCCTGAATCAGAGGAAATGAAGCTCTTATGCAGGATTTATGCTTACATTTTTCCCTAAAAATATGTAGTAGGGTTAAATATTTTTTATTAATCAAAATCAGCCATTAATATTGTTGCAATGTAAAGTGTTGTCAGCTAAGTAAAAACAGCTAGTTACTGAATAACCTGAGTTTCTATATTCCTAACGTTTGCATTCAAGGAAAAATAGTATCAGCAATATCATGTGGGATATACTGGAAAAAATAAGTCAGCTTGGTATTTCTGGTCTTTATTGTGTTTAGAATAACCACTACTTTTTCTATTACATTAGCACTTTCAGTCAGTACTGAATATTAATTGGGACAAAATATTACCACAAAATTCCAGGAAATTGCCAAACCATTAATATATTATTAAATCTGAAAAATGTAAGACCATCGGCAGACATTAAATCAGGCAACCATTATGTAAGATTTTTAATATGGTCTCAAAACAAAAGAATACGGAAAAAAGTTCATAGCGGACATACTTCTTTCAGAAACAGAAGGCCTTGCTTTTAAAATACATTCCCAAGTTTACTTTTCATTTTGTAGTATAGAAACTAGACTGGTCTGATATTTCATGAAACTGTGTGGTAAAACCAACCTACACATAAGAGGTTTTCCATATCCACACTTTTGAGTTTTCAGACAAAGGAGTTTTTCCACATATCAGTGATTAGAACATGTATGAATAATTAAGTCCTTTCTAATTAGTTTCCAGTTGAATAGGGAAACAAAATAATGGCCTGTAGCAGCTTTGGTAACAAAATCTGAATATACTTCCTTGTAAATAACATATGACAAAATGCTTGAGACTAATATTGGTATCTACTACAGAGGAAAATACACTGAAATGTTAAGCCCAACATTAAAGCAACACATTGCAGATCCAGTTGGGCACAGACTTTAGTGATGAGTTTTCAGCAACAATGATTTTTCAGCTTCCTCTACCTACAAAGTCTGCAAAGTTTTCTAGAATGCAATAGCAACCTGATACTGCTTTTCAAGCAGTGGATTTTTAGAGTGCTTTTGAGAAAGTATCACCACTTCTATACTCTCAGCCTTCAACCATTCTATAATTACTCTAGCAGAAGTTACAATGGTTATAGAAATACGTGGATATCAAATATTATGATACTTTGCTGAAAGTAAAAAAAGATGACTTGGCCATCAAGGGCCATTTTCTACTATAGGAGACCCTGACAGAAAGCTTGAATTATCACTTGACAAATAGCTGAAAAGCAATCTGTTCTAGATAGATGTTTCCTTGGATCTTAGGTGGAGGATATGCAAAAAAATAAGCATGGAAAGGAAACTGTTTGCAAAGAACATAATTAGGAGGCTACATTACATTTAATTTACAAAGTGGTACCTGATCTAAGGAGAGGTAAAAGAAGGAAAATCAAGACAAGGAGGTTCACAGGGAGGGGTTGTGCCCACCTTTGGGCTAAGATTACATTACTAAAACTCTGGATATCCTGGAGAGAACAGACTTCTCTCCAAGGTTCAATCAGCAACACAAATCTCTGCAGCTGGTATTAGAAGACAGGAAGACTTTACACCATTTCAAGTGTCAAGCCAGCCAGGAGAAATTACAGTCCTATCTAGTGAATTTTTACCTTGTTTGTATAGGAATTTTGCAAGCAAGACTATCTGCACAGCAAATCTAAAGATGTAAACAAAAATAATAATGAAAATTAAATTCAGAATGAATAAAGAAATATCATTTGACTTAATATTTTGCATAGTATCACGAAACACAATTTGATTAAGGACTTAATATAATAACATAATAGCTTTTTTGACATCGTCACACAGGTAGTGCCAAACTGTTAAAAACTGCAGTACTTAAATATACAGGCTTAGTTATATAACCAATCCTCTCTGGTCTGACTACTGGCAGCAGCTAAAATCACTACTGACTCATACAGCATTTCTAATAAACCAAAATCCACATGAAAGCAGCAAATCTTAAGTTCTCACAATCATCAATAAGTGGAAGGGGATTATTAAGGTCTGAATATTCAACTACAGGAAATTCTTTTCCGTAGTTTACTGCAAAAGTAACCACCGTTTCTATACATTATACATTGAAATGATATCTGTTTCTTTAAAACTGACTTAATTGCCAACTGCTACAAACATGTTTCTTCAAAAGGACTAAACAACTGAAAACCAGAAAATTGTCTAGTAGCACTCTAACTTTGGAAGTCTTCAAAATATATGTTTTAATAACCTTGTTATGTCTTAATAACCTTGTTCAGTGAACCTTCCTAGATGGTTTTTGCACACACTTACATGCCAATTATTAACTCAAGAACTGGTGATACAGACAACCCTGGACACACCTTGTTCTCTTTGAGCGGTTCCTGGAACTTACTCTGAAAATTATTTGTTTTGGTAAGAAAACCTGATTTGCAGGAAGATTTTTAATTGAAACTACAGCTCAGTTGCTGAAGATCCTTTACACATGTGAATAGAAAAAAAAAGATGGAAGCTTCCTTTATGTTCTTTACCAGAAGGAAAACAAATTTCCACTAAATACTGTTATCAAGGTACATAGGATGTGGTATATTATTGATGTGCATCAGTGTTACAGCACTCCAGGTTTTGCAAAAAACAATAGAACAATTACACTTTTTCTCTTGGTACTGCTTTTCATGCAGAAGCAGCCAAATCTGAAACAAATCTAATTGGGTAGAACATACATTGATTTAGACTGAACTGCTGGACACAAAGGGTGAAAAGTTATCACTAATTAATCAATGTATGCATTCAGAATTTCTAAAACAAAAACTTCCAACAATACACTTGGAGTATTGTAGGAAATAAATACCATCTTGGTTTTAGCTAGAAGCTGGCTCACCAGAGAAGTTCTTCAACTAGCAACATGCAGAACTCTGTTACAACATTCTCCTGAAGAAGTAGGGGAGGTGACACATCTCACAGATACCTACTCTGAACTGAAACAGCCTCAAAACCCCACACCCCCACTTTAATGACAGGATCATTGATTTTTACTAGAGGTAAACTGTGCTTAAATGTGACTATCCATGTCAGGCTCTCAGTGGATTCCAGAAAGACTTGTATCAACATATGCCATGACAACATCCTTCAGCTAATCTGTAAAAAACCCAGTCAATGAGGCTTCAGAAGCTAGGACAGACAGCTGGACTAGACAATGGCAGGATAAGAAAAGGGGATGTGACATCTAGGAGAATATGGGGATGCAGTATGCTGGAATCAATCTACGGATGAGATATAGAGTTTCAAATATTACCTGTTATACAGTTGAGTAAGAGTCTTCTGCAGAAGGACTACCTGGCATGCCACAACAAAGCCTGGGGTCAAGTAAGCAGGGGAGACTCTAAAAGAGCTTTTTTTGAATTTGCCTGTTTGTCACTTGGATCTTTTTTTCTCTGTCTGAGGAAGTAAAGACTGAAGAAACTGAGCCCTGATTGTGAGAGGAAAACATGGGAAAGGAAACCCTGCAATCTGTTGCTTCACTGCATGCCTTAAGGTTGCAGAACACACCCAAATACAAGTTTTCAGAAGCGGAGTTTTAAGAGAATTTTAACATGTCATTTGAAGCCAACAAGCATTGAGCTGTTCCTTACAACCTCCAGTAAGCAAGAAAGCTCACTGGGAAGCTCTCATTTCACCTGGATCAAGGCAGCACATTGAAGCCAGCTCTGTCTGTAACAGCAAGCTACTAGGTGGTGTGACAATAGCAACATCTAAGTTACAAAGCCACTTCTCTGTATGTGCCTTCTGCTTTCTCGATGCATTAGTTTCTACAGAACCAGTACGATTGTTACTAAACTACATTGGCACCATGGTCTATTGCAGAGCATAACGTACACCACAGACAGCCAAAGTTAACTTAAATGGTGTTACATTAGTAGAATGAATCATCTGAGGGAAGCTTGCTCTCACTGAAATCAGTGCTTCAGCAATGAAGATAACATGGTGTCTATGAATCCATAAAAGTTTTTTTCACACATAAAAATCTATCAACAAAATTAGCAAAAGCTTTTTAAAACAGTTGAGAAAGTATGCATGCATACCAAAATGGGATGAATAATGCTTGTTTAAAACATGGGGGATTTTATTGTTTTTAATGTACTTGGGGTTTTGCTAACTTGTCAAAACCAGCAATGAAGTCAATATACCTAGGTCTCCTCTTGGATGATGGAGATGTCTCCCTCCTGTGAACTATGGCTGCTACTGGGTCTTTTGCCTCTCCCAGATCCTCTGGAAATGACAGGAACAGAAGGATTGAAGAAATACAAGGAGGGATCAATTTCCCCATCTTATTCACTCATGCTTATTGCTGTACAGACAGCTCAGCTGGCCTGAGCTTTCTCCTGGACATGAGAACTGATACCTTACTGCACAGTCCTTGGCAGAAGGGCTGCTTCCACCTCTCTGAATAGCTAAAATTGGATTTAAGCATGTTGCTGTCTTGTGGCTCAACAGCTTAAAATTACAGACAAGCTCAGAGTGAAAACAGTTAACAGGACCTCTCTACTTAGGAATTAATTAGATTCAGTTGTTTTAGGATCCACACAATTGAGAAAGTAAGGGCACACTTAGGCCAAATCACTTTTGGCAGAGACTTTCCACAGTACTACGTCACACCCTGATTTTGCAATCTGTATCCACTGCTGCCAAACAGAGAGTAATGCTTCATTTAATCCACACCCTTGTATAATTTGGCTGAGAGTACTTCCTTTAGCCTGAAGGCTCAGCAGTAATTACCCTAACATACACCAATTTCAAGTAAATATAAATGGTCTTCTTTTGATAAAGTTTTAGGAATCTTCAAAGATTGCTGTTATTGTGCTCTGTATTTAGTGTAATTTTTAGTGAAATATTTTAATTAACTTACCTAGAAGAAACATGAAAAAGAACATATAATAAAGGAACATGTGTATCTTTGATCTCAGTATAAACAATTCTAGCAAGTTTAACTAGAAAACACAAACTCTTCTGACATTTATAACATCTTATCAGTCAGATGGAAGAAACGGGATAAGCTACGTTTTAGAACAGAAGAACTAGATTGTCATTAACGTTAATGGATATGTCTCTGTGTCTTTACCATTCTGTAAGAACATTTTTGTGGTTAAATGAATCTATTTATACAACTTATGTTTTCAAATTAAAATATCATTTTTACTATTCATTTTATAAACACTCAGCTCTTCTGCCTTAAAACAAGGTCCTGTATTTGTGCCTTGCACCAAAACTCTCATATTGTCAAGGGACATGGGTAGCAGAGCAGGGTCACAGAGCTCTCAGGAAGTTCTTTTCCCTGTAGAATTGCCTGAGCTGCCTGTGGGCCATGAAGAGGGCACAGGTGTGTCCTTGTGCTCTTCATTTTTATTTACCCAAAGTCAGCTGTAAGCTGGAACACCATGAGCCTTTGTAACCTATTTGCATTGAAGAAAATAAGACACAGGTTCTTAAAAATGTGAATGGTACGGCAAAATACCTTATAAAAGAACCAGGTATAAAAAAAAAAAAATCTTGTGATAGATGTTTCTATTGTTTTAAAAGAAAATTAACTTTTAGAAAAATATTTGTAAGTTGCATTTTTCAGTTCTTCCATCGTGCTGTAAGCAAATAATAACAAAAAAAAGTTTTATTTTCTTTCTCCCTTCTCTTCCACTTTTCCCCTAAGTCAAAGTGAGAGATGCGAAAATCTTAAAATGAATGACCATTTTCCCCAGGCAAGTTCCCATTCAAATTAACACACAGACATATTATAAAAAACACTTTAGACTTCATTCTCTTCTGCTTCTGGTAAAAATACTTTTACCTAACTTCAGTATAGTGATGTTAGTCGACACTTGCTGAGAGCTGATTTGTGGTGTTCAGCCGGTAATTTCTCTGCAATGAGCTCTCCTACGATCTTTTGAAAAATAAAGAGAAAATCTGCTAATTAGGTCTAAAACTTAATCCACTATAATAAATTTTCTGTGACTATGCAGTACTTTTTAGTTTAAACAAAGCCTTGTAATGACTGCAAAGGTATTTTTATCTTTGGTGAATAGGGGAAAGAGACTCACAACAGATTAATACACTCAAAAAACTAGGGACTAAAATAAGTCAAGCTTACTCACTTAAAGAGTGCTGAACTTTCTCGTAAGAGTTTTAATAATTCAGTTTCCAAAAAAACTAAAACATATGTACTTGATCAAATCATAGAGTTAGAAGGAATTATGTCCTACAAATTACTGAAAATCTGAGAATTCTGCAAATTTGCAATTAGATACTTGTTATAATAACAGAAACCGATTCACATTTCTACATTTAGGAATGCAAAAGAAAATACTAGGCAAAAGTTTCTATTTTTTGGCACAACTGTCCCACTAGAATAACTAAATGAAAAGGCCACATGTAAAAAAAATCCATCCCCACAAAACTATTAGAAGAATTGTCTTGAAAATTTTTGAAAGTTTAAATTTCTGAAAGATTTATCAGGCAGGATCAGTTCTTCATATACGTGAAAGAGCAGGCAACTGCATAAAAATACAGAAAAATAACTGAGAAGCAAGAGACAAGTATTAGGCACGTATTTCTTTCATCTTAATGCACATTCACCCTTGTCAAACACATGACCTGATCTACTAGAAGCAGATTGTAGCTTACAGGAAGCTAACCACTCAGCAAGCATTTATTCTCATGTATCACTTCCTACGTTGGCAGCACCTCTATAGGATATTCTAATAGTGTTCTGTATTTTTATCCAGTTTCAGACTAAAAGGCAACTGGTAGTAGATTACTAATCAAAGATACTTCACCCACTACACTGTCTGATCACATTGAGGATATGATGACTACCCCTTAGTGAACAGGAGAGTTGCATTTCTTCCTCTATAGTCATAAGAATAAAAGGAAAAGATGAACGTATCAGGCAACAAGGGAAAAGGCTACTACAACCCTTCTGCACAGGCCTCATAATATCACTTCATTATTTGTTTAATCAATATCACAAAAAAAGCCCAGAAGACTCAGCAGTGTTAATTGGATTAAGAAACTGAGATTATTATACATTATCTACTACTCTTTTGTAAGTTTTTTCATACATAAAAGAAAGGAAAATCAGTTTCCATCATTACCTATTCCTCCTAGGAGACTGTATTACACTCAAACCACTTTCAACTAATGGTGTGGGTACAGAACCACTTCTAGGTATGTATTTGTGACTCACAATATGCTCCTGCCCCAATTTTAAGAAGATGTGGAACTAAAAAGAAAAATCTCAATGCTACTTAGACATTATGGCAAATTGCTGCACCATTTCCATAGCTCTGATCTGTGCAGCCCTGAAGGCTTAATTGCCTTCACCATTACAGCAAATCTAAATGGAGCTGTTGGTGAGCTAATGAGGCAGCACACATTACAATTAGAAGGTGGAACAGATATATCCAGATTATTTCAAAACAAAATTGAGTTCTTTTCTTGTTTTTATATTCTTGGCATGTCATCTTTAACACACACTCAAGATATCTCTCTTAAAAAGTGAATAGGAAGATATTTCAACTCTATGCAAAAATTTGATAAAATATAGTATTTACAGTAACATGCTAGGATTAAAAAAAATACATAATCAGTCATCTGTGTGCCACTCAATTTGCCTGCATGGACTGGAACCCAGTAACATATGAATGAGGATGCAACTTTTGACAGTGTTTCTGCAGTATCTCTAAAGAAGTGTGAATTATGCTACTTCATGTACCTTTTTCTGATTTTTAAAAAACCCAAGAATAAAAACAGTATTTTAAGAACATTTAATTGAGGCATAAACATTTTCTTTATTTTTGATGCAGAAATCTATTTTTGTCTTTGTTTGAGACTGAAAAAAGTTTTAAATAGTCTATCAAATATAACGGAAGACTTAAATGCAAAGTCAGTATTGCTATTATCTTCAGAGAGTGCTTTGAAGCTTTCACTTTATATAGGTGGAAAACACCTTTGACTGTCAGTTGCGTTAATGGAGAGAAAATTTCTAATTGTTCTCAACCCTGCCAAAGTGTTGTGTTTTTTGGTTTTGATATTTTCTTTAAAGATACAAGAACCATCACGTTTCTAGTGCATACGTAATTAATTTTTAAGAGCAAGTTTAATTAACTGGTTTTATTGAAGTCCAAATTTCAGTGAAAAAGATCTGTGTAGTATTTATAGTTGAGCTTCAATCTCCCACATAGTTAACAGTTAGGGTCACTGCTAATTACAGTGACTTGAGAGCTAAAACTTATTTTAGAAACCATGTCCTGAACATAGTGGGAGTTATTGAAGAGTCACTGTTGAATAAAGCTCAAAAACACCGGTCATTTCTTTCATGGCATGCCACGGATCTGCAAAACAGTGTCTCATAGGAAGGTGATTTCACTGTGCAAAGATGCTCACAATCTTAAGGAGGAAAGACAAACAAGGCCAGAGGGGAGTTTAATGTCTGTCAGAGAATGAGTAAGTGAAGTCTGGATCTTCTGCTACTTCCTTATTTGTTTAAAAAACAACAACTAGGAAATGGGTTACCCTGGAAGAAGGTACAAAGATGAGAACATGACAAGGAAAAGACAGGAATCCCTAAGACAAAGCCCTGGACAATGCTACAGTGCAGTGTAGCAAAACAGCACTACAGGATGGATATGTTAAAACTAGCACTAAGAAGAGTATAAGGAGAGCTATACAGCACAGGGAAGGTAAAACCTCAATTCTGATTGTCCAAGACAGGTCTTAAACAAATTTTATTACCAAGAAAAAAAAAGAAGAAAATTAAAGAAAGAAGATAAGAAATTCAGCAAGCTTAAATTACATACCTTTAGAGAGAGATTCCTTAAAGAGTTCTAAACAAGAATCAAACGAATAAAGTAATTCTGCTATACTTAAAACATAAGAAATTTGAGTAGAATAAATAATAGGACCAGCCTTAAGACTCTGTGAATCTAAATTATGAATGTAAAACTGACTTTCTCCAAAGACAAATATCTAGCAAACTTTTCAGATGATTGAAATAGCTATCAACAATTCTGCAGCTTTACTGAGGCAGACATGAAGATTCCCTGATATGATAAAATGAGTTACACTCTCAATGAAAATTTTCAACTGACAACCTGTCATGATAGACAGTAAGAAAATCTAAATTCTGTGCCTTCCTCTCAAATTTAACACAACCTTCATGAGAGGAAGGCACACAATTTAGATTTTCTTAAATTTAAATTAATGTTGTTAAATCCTACAAAAATCTCTCTAATGAACTTATTTTTACATAACATGTAAAAATAAGTTCACCCATGTCTTGTATTGGCTTCGTGGTTCCTACTTTGTTAATTAATATTTGACAAAATTCATTATTTTTTCTACTAATTCTAATCATACTCTTGACAAAACTTTATCTCTTCCACAGCACTCAATAGTGTCAATGAGAAAGCTGTAGTTGTTGTTAACCTTGAATTTAGCAAGACTTTTAACACCGTCCCCTCACAACATTCCCACAGACAAACAGCTCAAGTATGGACTGTATAAACAGACAGTGCAGCACACTGAAAGTTGGCTGAGCCATACAGATCAGAAGTTTGTAACCACTCATGTGAAATGTAACTGGAAACCAGTCACCAGTGGTGCTCTCCAATGGTTGATACTGAGGTCCACACTATTAACTTCTCCATTAATGAACTGGATGATGGGACTGAGTACAAGCTCAGCAAATTTGCATAAGATAAAAAACTGGGAGGAGACACTGATACACCAGGAGGACATGCTACCATTCAGAGGCACCTTGACGGGCCTCACAAATATGTCAACAACCATTTGTTGAACCTCTCCAAGTTCAACAAGGGGATATGCAAAGTCCTGCATTATGGGAGGAATAACTCCATGCACCAAATGCAGAATGAAACACACAAAATATGATTTAAAGATAATAAGAAACCCTTTACTGTGAGAACAGTCAAACACTCTAACAGGTTGCCTAGAGATACTTTGGAGTCTCCATCCTTAGAGATATTCAAAACCCAAATGGACATAGTCCTGATTTCTAGATGAATCTGCTTTGAGCAGGGGGTTAGGCTACATGGTCAGTGATATACCCTTGTCTTTACTCATCTCACATAAAGAATATTCTGTGCTTGAGAAAGATACTGAAGCTCTCTATTAGATGATTAAAGGATGAATTACTCAATTTAGAGCAAGTTGGTTGGAAACAAAGGTGGTCCCTCTCCTCAGCATCCATGAGATAACTGATTTGGAGGGAAGCAGGGAACATAAACAGCAGAACAAGGAGTGGGGCTTCATGAAAGCTTATAAATCAGTGAAAGTATGCACTTGAAGAAAAGCCAAAACATACTGTATGTTTGACAGTATACAGAACCCATCTGTCAAAACAAAGAGACATTTAAAAGAAATAGTAGTGAATATATTTATTTGAAGTATTATGAAATCACATATAGCTACCTCTGCAAATGTATCTGGATACGAAAAGATTTAGTCAGGAAAGATCTGCTGTATTACTGCTTCTGCCCATAAAACACAAAGATGGATACACCATTTTCCCACTGTTTCCTACATAACACAAGACCTAGGCAATTAACCTGTCTTAAAAAGAAAGGGTTGCATATATTCAGTCTACTACACTGTCCATATTACAAGACATCAGCTACCACCGTATCAAATTACTAGAGCCTTAAGCAGCACTAAATACACAGCAAAAGGTGACAGGACTGAAGTGTCAATGTAAACCTCAGGAATATGTACCTGTGGGACAAAAAATGAAGGATTTCTCATACAGACAACTGTTAAGAATGCATCATCCCAGTAAGTACAAAAAGCATATCTATTGTGTATATAAAACCAATACAGAAAAGAAAGGTTCTGCCCTTCCAGCACAATCGTAATTAATAAATTCATTTAAATACAAATTTTCTATTATTCAAAAGCAAAATTTAACTTGCAGTTAGGAGCTATGAACACAAGTGCTTATCTTCACAATTTATAACCAATGGGGAAAGATTAAATACATGACTAAATCTTTCCCATATGTTTCACCGAAAACAACTCTACCACTGTAGAACAACTTGGAGATCTCCAAAATGTCAGAAAAGTAATTTATGATTTTAAAAGATTTTCTTGCAGAAAAACCTATTTTAACTGCGGTCTACTAGTACTTTTTAGGGTTGTCGTCCCTTAAAAATCTTGATGTTCTCATAGCTTCTTCTTTGCTACATTTCCTTTTTTACTATATTTTCCATGTATAAATAATATCCTTTACCTGTGGATCATCTTGAAGTATTGGCCAGTTTTGGATGCAATTACATTGGGAGTGTACATGAACAGCTATAATGTATATCTGTGTTTGCTCATGCTGTTTAGGAAGTCTCCATCAATATATTTATCTGTGCTTCTGCATAAAGTAAAATTCAAGAAAATAGAATTCCTCCAATTGATCAATATTAGGAATAGCCATTTAGAACAACTTAAAGTATACGTTAATGTTCTTTAAAGTGTTGGTCCACTTATTTTAAATATCAATAGTATATAAGACAGCATATGTAGTCTACAGTTTCTGTAAGATTTACACACTCTGGAAATAACAGTCATCTCTTGAGCAACAGATGAATATTATTATTGCTCTAAGCTTTTTTGTTCAGGTAGAAAATGGACATACAGAAATTAATTAGTATATGGCCATTTGCATGGTGAATTAGTGACTAAGAGCAATCTTGAAACCAGTGGTCAATCTTTTAGACCATGCTAAGGACCCTTTCCCTGGCTGCTCAGAAAAAGTAATCATAACTTGATTTGCAAAAGAAATTGCCTCCCTTCAGGAGATAATTCTGTATAATTATGGAGATTATTCCTATCTTTACTATCTAAATTTTAAATCTCTACTACCTGTTTTTAGTTCATTATATATTCCACCCTCCTCCTGGAATTCTTTTTACTCTTCTCAAGGATACAAAACAAAAACACTTCAAAATTAAGGTTCCAATTTTCTGTCTTATTTTACAGAAGCTCCAAATAAAAGAGAAAATGGCATGAAATAATAAATTTTATTATTAAATACTGTGTTTAGCAATTAAACATATTATTAGCAAAGTAAGCATCACGAATGTGCATAATTGCCTTGCTTACCTTTTTCTCAAAATTTTTCAACACAAAATGCCTTTAGAAAAAAACAAACCTAAAAGGACATTAAACACAACTGAAAATAAACTACCAAGAGCTATGGTTCTTACATCAGTATGTATGCTTTAAAATTCTATTATTTTTGAGTTTAAGATCATGAAGTAAGTATTAAAATACTATCAAAATATTACATTAAGAAAATCTGGCAATCTCATACCGTTCTAGGAACTGACACCACAAATAAACAAGTGCATGGTTTAAGGGAAAAAAGAGCATTACTAAGAAACATGTATCAGTATTAGACTGTATCACTCTGCACTTTATAAACAGCATCACATATAGCAAAACCAGGACGCTCCCTGAAAGAGCTGCACAGCAAAACTTAAGAAGGCAGAAGAAAAATCTTCATAAGGTTATTACTCATTCCCTGCAAAGAGTGAAGAAATAAAAAACTTACCACTTTCAGTAGTGAAAGAATACAGAGGATTCAGTGGAGCGTTCAGAGTGCCTGGCAGTCTCAGCTTGGAGTGTGGTGACAGTGATGATGGTGCAGGAAGCAAGAGATTTGAGCTTGCCTGTAATAGGAAGACAAATCAGAAAGTGAAGTGTAATTTCCTGGGTCACTTACTGATGCAATAGCTAGAAGAGAAATATTTGCTTACTGCAAATAACTATTAAATTCCAGGAAAAAATTAAGACTTAAGTCAACAATGACTAGCAATTTCAAAATATATATATGTATATATTTAATATTTGGAGATAGAGACTTGGAAAAATTACTGGCACAGCTATCAACGGTGCGTTTATATATGGACACTATCTCGCAGGCAGTGCAAACAATGACACAGAATTGTTAGAACCAGCATCTCGATGCATCTCCGTGTATAAAAAGATATCTATATATGGTCATAAACTATGAATTACCATTTTTGAGTATTCAAACTACACTATTTTCTGAAGACATTACTTGCTATTACAGAAAAAAAAAATCTTAAGTCCTAACACGAAACTGATTTCTGCAAAGCAACAAGGCATACTTAGACCAAAATCCCAGACACCTTCTACATGTGAGTTACACAAAAAATACCTCCAGTTGTAATTTTCATAGCAACAAAACAATGTAATTAAAATTTGTTTTCCTATGGAGTTTCTTGATATACATACAACTATTATAAAGCAAAAGCCCTTCCCAAATTTTACTCGACATATTATCCAATACAATCTATAAGAACAAATTAACAATATTAGTTTTTTCACTTGATCCAATTGAGAATTTTACTCTTTGTTAAATGTACTTAATAATACACCTGCTTTAATAAGGAGAGGGAAAATAGGCCTTAAAATATTTGTAACTTTCTTCAAGAAAATAGATTCATGTGTCAAAATTCTTGAGAGTTATTTATATAAGGAAACATAATTTTTGGCCCTTTTGAAAGTCAAGCTTATTTCTTCATACAGAATAAATGCATAGGGTTACCTAATCCAACTAAAAGACCACACTCAGTGGAATACTCCCACTGGCCTTGATCTGAACCTCAAACTTCACTTGTGAGCCAGTGATATTTTGCAAATTTTCAATCTACTGGCTTGTGAATTCTGTTTAAAGAAAATCCCTTTGTTTGAGCTGTGTCCTATCTTAGAAATTATATATTTTTTATAACTATTATTCCTGTAATTTAATAAATATTCATCAATTCAGTAATGTGTAATATTTGTGCACTGGCAGATGTACTCGAGTGCACTAAAAATGTGTGTTGAATGATTTGACTGGGCCACAGAGGATATCTGCTACCATCTCCTCTATACCACTACATTAAAGCTCCATCTTAATGTATCTGGAGTTTGTGTAACAATGTGGATTTAATTCTAGTGAAAGAATTTTATAGTAAAAACTGTCTTTGACTAGCCAAGAACTCTTGCAGCAACTGTGTACAGTTGTAAGGACTGACAAAGAAAATCAAGATACAAAATCAGTTGAACATGATTTTAAAAAAAAACATTAAACCTGCTATATTTTATTGCAGCGTAGAAATTTAAATGGATGTTAGTAAACAGTAAGTGTGAAATGTAACCAGAGTAGAGGCCTGTTTGTCTGAACAACTACAGAACCAAAATCAACTTGCTTTTCTTACACTGACATATGCAGACAAGGTTCATTAATAAAAAATTTCTCTGATACAAAACAAATGGTGGAAAGCCATTGGCTTACATGTTTACTCAAACACAGAAAAAGAATCTGTTCTGCAAATGTTTCCAGCTCAGCTTCCTAGTGTTTCAACTCTAATCCACTGTTAGCTCTAGGGAGAGCCTTTCTCCCTAGGCATAAATGAGAAGACTCTCCCTTGCAGGAATTTCTTGCTAAGTGCACAGTACAAACATGTTTCCCAGTTAAATATTCTCATGGAATTCTCTTTCAAATTTTCTCTTAAGAAGCAGGTTTCAGATAAT
>VWZD01005278.1:170381-215291 GCA_013396695.1 Sakesphorus luctuosus
CAATACATCAGTCTTTGGAAATCAAACTAAACAGGACAGAGCAAATCATCAGAAACCAAAGATGCTTTCCCAGTTCATCTTGGAAGGAAAAATTATGACGATTAACTTGTCTTGATTGTGGTGCTTGAATGAATTATATTAGAGTTATGGAACTCTACGTAAATTATTCCTGCACAACATTTAATTCACTTTTATTTTCCTGCTGTATTACACAAATAGTGTCATTATACAGACCAAATAGCCATGCTTTGAAATCAAATGCAATAGACACGCACAATAGATTTAGTGCACAGTCCTGAAGATTTAAGAAAATCACCCATTCTAAAGTGCAGCATAAATCCTTCCTCTCCAAGGCCTTAAAAAACTTTTTAATAAAAGTAATATTAAAAGCAAAGTTTTAAATCCAAGCAGTCTTAGAGGAGTGATTCATTCCTTCCCTTAATGGCAGTTAAGCTGAATGCATTCTATTTTCTGCCACTGTCTTATAAGTATTACTTAAATCTCAAAGAGGAAAAAAATATACAACCTTATAACAGAAATGGGAACCACTCAGCTAATAAGTGAGGACTAGCGATTCAACCACAACTGTTTCCAGATGAAGTGCACTGTCCTATGAAAAATTAATTCTCCTACAGCAGGCAGACCTAAGACTACTACGGAACAGAGTGAAGCAATCAATTTTTTTTGAAATGCATGCTGTGGGAAGGCATTGCTAAATAACTTTACAACAACGAGCAATGTTGGCTAAGATAGACAACCATCAATTTACTTATTTTTCACAACAGGCTCTGCTTGCTTCACACACAAACCACAACTTTATCAAAGACACAGTTTACTACTATCCTGAATTGAGTAAAACTAAGAGTTATAATATTCATGTCATTTTTTGTAGCAAAAAAAGATATCTATACAACTTTTCCAAGCTTAAACAAAGTTGATTTACATTTTGTCCTCTGTGGTAGGGCAGCTTTATGAAAATTCCACAAATACACATTTTCAGTGAAACTAGTTTTCGCATTAAAAGTGAATTGCATGAGACAAAACTCAGAATACTCTAAGACTTAACAAGCTGACAAAAGCAACTTTTTTGCTAAGAATGCTATTTTATGACCTTTGCAATCAGTATAATCAACATTTCCATATACACTTGCAAGCCAAATTAAGTTGGTCGGCATTATATTACTTCTCAGTCTTTTAGTTTTAGGCTTCCCTTCTGAAACTTTAGGTCTCTAGGACACTTTTAAAGAGAGTTTAAAAGCATTATTAAACCATGATGCTGCAGAATTTAAAAGCTGACTTTGAAATAAAAACAAAACATAAATATTGATATTTTTCTCCATGTTAGAAGAAAATACGTAAAATTAATGCCTAAAGTAGGACTACAGCACCACAACTTTTAACTTTGTAATGTAAGTGTGAATCAAGTTTACATCTACAGAAAAGCGCAATTTCTGTGATGGTAGTGCGAGTATGACTACAGTGAGGGCTGGGATTCCATTGCAATAGGTGTCCTGCAATCACTTGGAGACTTAGCTATTCTGCTCTTACGTACTTTTAGACTAAGGGGAAAAACCAAGCACAGCCAAAAGAAGACATTATCCACACACACAAGCAAAACTGAAACAGATTTACTATCCTTGCCTGAAGTATGTTTCCCTGATGCTCCCTACAGCCCTCTTACTCTGATTATTATCCAGATCAAACTCATCTACATGGCAATACAGTTTCCTCCTCACTTGAGTGCTCAATTTTTTTCCCACCATAGAAGCCCAGAAGTGACCAGTGCATACATATGAAAACTGACACTAAAAGGTGTTCAATCCTACAGTTTGGTCATTATCAACAGATGCTATGTCTCATCGCACAGTAATTACGTACACTCAGTTCCTTAGTTTTGCCAGAGAGTTCTGGCATTTCAATTACAGGTTACTTTAAAAGCTTTCTTCCTTTTTTCCTTTTTTTTTGTCTTTAAAAGAAATGTTAAGGAGACATTAAGATTACTATAAACATTTGGAATAGTATGCTTCTTTCATTTAGCCACAAGGAATACTAAATTCTTTGTACAAGACACAAAATAGTTAAATATAGGCTGACATATACACAGGAACTCTAGACTTTCTTAGCCATTAAAATACAAAGAGAATGACCTTTCCTGGATTGGATAAAGCTGGCATTTCTATTTAAGAACATGCAAAGATACATACATCTTAGCAGAAACGGGCAATGTATCACCAATAACAGTAAAAAACCAGACTGGTCTTGTTTACTAAGGCCTAAGTAGGTTACTGTGTAAACTGTGACCTCATGTTATGATTCATGCTATCAACAACATGTGACTGGGGGGAAAAAATCCATTACTTTGGTAGTTAATTTTTAAAATATCTTCTTTTTTGTGCAAATGAAAAATGGATGTAACATGTTCCACATAAAAAAAACACCCAAAGATACTTGTCCTATGATTTTATTTCCCTTCCTATTACAGAAAATAAGATACCAGAATATCTTCTGCCTCACATCTTGTCAAATATGTATACAAACCTATTCTTTTTTACCTTCTGGTAAAAGACATTGGGACAGGGATCTAAATACAGTATACAGCCTCAGGGAACTATGTAACCACTCAGGTGTTTGTAACCTCCCTCCTCCTATCCCCCCACTACCCAAGTATCTGGTTATACTCTAGGGTTCTCCTATCATATATAAAATTCCTTTTAGTAATTTTTTTTCCCACAGAGAAAAAAAATCAACCAGACTTGCATTTTACTAAAATAGTTTTAAAATTATGCACTTAACAAAAAAGTGTAAACTCATTTGTTATGTAGACAAGCCCTTATTTGATTAATCTCCGGATTTCTGGACTAGATTTCTCCAGAATAAACAATGCATTTGGATGCTAAATAAAAAGTTATTTTCTGTACCTTTTATCTGAATGAAAAAAAAAATAATTTCCTCAACTAACAAAAAACAAAATAAAAGGAATCTGTGAAAACTTACTACAAAATTTTTAAAGGTTTGAGCTTGTATAGCCTTCTTTAATTCTCAGTTTATAGTATCTTAATATATGAGCCATAATCAATGTTCCTTTCTGCACCCAGCATAGAATCATTTAGGTTGGAAAAGACCTCCAAGATCATGGACTCCAGCCTTTGACCAAACACCACATTGTCAACTAAACCACAGCACTGAGTGCCATGTCCAGTCATTCCTCAAACATTTCCAGGAATGGTGACTCGACCACCTCCCTGGGCAGCCCGTTCCAATGCTTAACCACCCTTTCAAGTGAAGAAATTCTTCCTGCTGTCCAACCTGAACCTCTCCTGGTGCAGCTTGACGCCACTTTTTGTCCTGTCACTTGTTGCCTGGGAGCAGAGCCCAACCCCATCTTGCTACAATCTCCTTTCAGGTAGGAATAATGTTCTTCCTGTTGCAAGAAACTCTATCATGGCCCCATAACCATTAATAAAGTTGTCAAAAATGTTATTAATTGACTCAGTGTACATTTACGGTATGTTCTGTCATAAAAAGTTCTTAGTAAAAACTGCTTTCCCCATACCTTGGTGACAACAAGCCAGCTGGCAGAAGGGGAAATAATGTGCTGGGTTTTATCATGACTGAATGTAGCTTACTCTACCTTAAAATATTATCTGAATAAACATAGCAATATCCAGATGTCGCTGTTTAACTTTGTTTGGCAAGGACAAAACAAACAGTAAGTAACTATTCCTTAACTCTACAAACTTTTATGGCAAGAAAGCTAATAGGGTGAAAATGAAAACAAATTAAAGAACCAATCAATAAAATCCTCACACAGTATAAGTGCTTAACATCTTATTTTACCCTCTAATAAAATTATTATAATGCTATAGTTTTATGCTAAAAAATGAATGCAATTCACTTTCTCTTGGCATACCATTTATATAAAACATAAGCCTCTGAGAGACACACAATGCTGAAAAACATCATGGTTTAAGTCTATCCCTGGCAAAATATACATCTGTTTTGACTATGTTGTTTTAATATTCACCTGATGGCTGCTAAAAATGAGGAATGCATAAAAGAATTCTTTCTAAGGAAAGAATCTTTGAACGTAGGAAAACATTACAGATTTTAAGAACCTGACCTGCTTTGTAAAATTTTCAGAGGGCAGGGGGAAAGGAATTAAGCAAAAAACAAATCACAGGAAAAAAACAGAAATTTGTTCAAGTTTTTATAAAACAAGCAACTTTGTTTAAACTGGCAAATTTAATGAATTGACAAGGAAAATACATCACGATTTCTAAAACCTTACTTTACAAGTAAACTATTTCCTAAAAACATACAAAGTAAAATTATGGCAAAGATTTCATTTACTGCTACTGATGGCTTAGATGGTGTCAGTGTCATGGTTATGTGTTCACCATAAGGTTGCAATTTTTTTCCTAAAAGTAGTGGCTTTAAATTCTATTCTGTTTTAACACAAAAAGATGTATTTTGCATCACAACTAAATTCTAAAAGAAGACCATCTGAAAGGATTACACAGTATAGTATCTGATGCATACTACACCAAAGCACCATTTATGAGCATACTTAATAGTCATATAGCTCAATGATGAAATTTTAGTACATTTGATGCAATCTGAGGCATAAGCTTCTGGATTCTTTCACAGTATCTACTCCTTTTGTGAATTATGCCACAGTAAGAAACACTCTCAAAGGACAAAAGAAGGAAAATCCAACAGTTGTAAGTATTTCTGTATATAGGAAAGAATACTTTTACATTCTACTTGTGTAAAATTGCATTTAATATATTTTGAATATCAGAATTTTCGTAACCACTTTGATAACCTTTTACTAACACTTTTCAGAAATACATCATGAAGTAAAGACTGGAAAAGCTCATCATATTTTATTTTAGAAGCATTTACATGTTAAGAGATGACGCAGCCAATCTGTAATTGATTTCTAGTACTATGAAGTATATATAGGTGCTATTCATAAGTTATACAAAGGAGTTAGACATCTGAAAATCACAATTTCAGAGCTATAATACTAACCTTTAAAGAAATCCCTTCTCCCCATACTTAGATAACACATATCATCCCTTTGTTATGCAAAGTTATAAACAGTTATTTTCACAGCTAGATGGAAGTAACATTGAACAAAAAACACTTAGAAGTTCTTTCAAGAACCAGAGATGAGTTAAGTGTTTTCCTATCAAAAACTTCTGTGAATGGAATCATACAGTAGCATTAGTTCCTTGAGGCAGAGATAATTGCTGCCAAGGTTCACTACACTGTAATCTCTCTACATGGTAAAGAAGCCAATTCTGCATTTGGGTTTCATGCAGAAATTAATTCTTACATTTTTTTAACCAAGGGTCTTGGCTTTTGTGAATTGTTGAAGTTTTAACACAATAGTCAACTCTTGGTTCTAATTACATATTTTCTGGGCTATCAAGAACGGTAATGTTGCAGAAGAGAAGAAAAGAAACTAAATCTATCTTTCATTAAGGTTCCTGTTTTGGTAGCAGAGGGGAAAAAAATAAAAATATTGGTTCTGAAGGGATCTGGAAAGGAGGAATTGGTTACAACACAGAAAAACTAAGCTCATACAGGATCAGAGTATTTTCTATTTCTATCTAACTTACATGAAATTTTAATGTATTGACATTACATTTTCAAATGACATCTATAAGTTGCAGAACTCCAAACTTTGCTCTTAAAAGTTAGTTTTATATCCATTAGCTACGCTGTTAAATTCACACATGTTAAAGCCAGAGACCCCTGTGTTGTCAGATTTGCCGAGTGGGCGTTTCAGCACCTCTGTCCCATAAAACATGACTCCAGGCGTGACCTTGGCTATAAGGTATGTTGCCACCATGCTTGTCCCAACATGGTATTTGACATGTATATGACCAGGTTTAGGCATGCAAACATGATCCAAAAAAACAGTACAAAGCCTCCATAGTTTCCAGATCCCTGTTGTTTTTCCCATCAGACAAATATATACAAGGTAATACCTGTGTTCTTGCCTGAAATTCATGTTCCAAGTCTACCACAGGGCAGCTAGCTCCACTATGTGTGGCTTCATAAAGTCTCCTTTGTCCATTTTTACTTGTATGTTCCCAGAAATATTAGCACATTCTCACACATGTGGTTGCGTGGCAACTTTTATGAGTTCTACTTTGACAAACACTTCAGCAAACCATTTATGCAAGTATACTTTCTAACAAGCCTTCCAGAAAAGCCTGCACTTACACATATACATCCTTTTTCACATGAAAAAGGGAATTGCACACACATCCAAAACTGTAATTCTCAATTACAAATTAGTAATTTTAAGCTTTAATGTTGATATGTTTTACTCTGGGGCTGTCCAGAAGGTGATAAAGCAGGCAAGCAATAATGCATCCATATGCAAGAAAGGATCCTATCCCTGCCTGAAAAGGAGTTATCACTGTCTCCTGAATGTCATATTGGATCACTGAAAAGATTAGTACCAAGAGTCCTTTCAGAGAAATCTCCTCCCCAATATCTCAGTGGTTTATAAAGCCCTGCCAGGAAGCACTCTCAGTGTTTATAATCACCATTGCCATGTGACAGGTATCAAACCACATGTGGAGTCACACTTTCAACTGCCATTCTCCACCGTTTGGAAACCCACACAGTGAGAAGACTCAGATGACCTTTTTGACATCTCCCACATGGGTAGAGGATTTGGAGGATGCAGCCAAGAATGTTGATCATGATTCTACTCACAGTGGACTTACTTGTCCCAAACTGCTCATTGTAAAATGTGAATCTAGAGTTACAAAACTCCAGTAGATAAAAGTTATTCTCTCAAACACAGTTATAGGCTTATCTATTTCGTCTTGCTACATGGTTCCCTGGAACATCTGTGTGGTTCGGCTAAACCAGATTTGTCTACCACAGTCCAAAACCCTTGGCTAATCTGAGGCTAAACAGATGCAATGATAAAGACTGCCATGAATTCATTATCCCCATATTTTTCCTCATATGATAAGACATCCAGAAGAGTAAAGATGTTTTCTGGAGTATCTACCAGGAGTACTTCTCCAAGACACAATGCTATATGGTCCAGTGTCTCCATATTGCAGTCTTCTCTGATAAACAACTTGAAGGTACCAGAGATTACTTTGTAAATGAGTAGGAAGAAAATGAGCATAAATCAGAATCAAGGCTTTTTCACTTGGGTGAGGCCCCATGTAATTGAAAGTGAGAAGCAACGAGCTACTGTTACCCAGTCCAGCTACAATGTGGTGTTTCAGAAAGGGGTCCGCTGGGAGTTCACAGTCCAAAAACCAAAGGACTGTGAGATAACTTTCTTCCAAACAGTTTCAAAGCTCAGGCTTAATGGGGATGTCAGAACCAGGGAACCAGACTAGATCTAAACCCCTAAGGCACAATGAGAGTAGCTACAGCAACCTCGGCAACAACTGCTTTCATCTACTCATCTGCTTCTTTTGTGATTCACTAACTAATGAAGACAAAACCTAAAACCACATTAAAAAAATCTGCATGTACTCATAAGTATTCAAAACCGAAAAAAAGCAAGTGCAAACCCAAATGCACTTCATGTTATCGTGAAAAGTAATTATAACTACATAGTGCTACTCAGGGACATTATGCATTCTTGTTGCATGTAAAATTGTCCCAAGGTGGGGAATTTCATTTCATTAAATTTATTGTCAATTACAAAGGCTTTCATTACTGATTAGGGTATTGAGAAACAAGACAGATAGTCAAACATCCACCCAAAGAAAACATTTTTCATTCCCTCTTTATCTGTCCCAACTTCGCTTCAGGCACCTCTTTTTCCTCCTGTACAGTCCCCAGTCTCCTTGCTTTTGTTATTATGTTACATTCAGTCCCTTTGGTAAGGTGATGCAAGAGAGTGGTGTTACGTGTATATTGACTTGCTCTTTTTGACTCTTGCTGTTTCTTACTCTTGTCAACTGCTTTAGTATGGATCATTCACCAGATGATCCCCTTGGGGTTTGTACCTGTCCAGCATGGACTTTTCATAGGCTGCAAGCCCCTTCAGAGGTGTATCATCTCTTGTGTTTTCTTTTGCATGTCCTCACATATCTCCTGTCTTTCCCTTCAAGCCTACTATGTTGTCTCCCCCTGCATCTCCATTTCTGTACCATTTTGTGTACCTCGCATCACCTTTGTGACTTCTATGTCTTCTTCCATGCCGCCTCACATCCCTCTTCCTGTATCTCCACTTGTGCCTCCTGACACATTTTCCTTTGCATTTCTCCTCTGCTGTGGTGTCTTCTGTCCCTGCTAGGTACAGACTTTTCTTAAGTATGTTTTCTTGGTGATGCCATATGCTGCTGTTCTGTTCGGTTCCAGTTCCAGTTGTGCAGTGGCTCTGCATTGTCCTTCGCAGAGCTGCTTGGAACAGCTTGCCCAGGACAGGCGAACATATGATCTCCCACACAGGTCAGCCCTGCAACCCCCTACACTATAAAACCCCTGCCATTTATGCCACATACAATTTTAAAGGTGAATAGGGAAAAAAAACCAGAGAGAGAACATTCTGAAGCTTGGTCATAATGATCTACGGAACAAATAATATAAATGTATGAATGGCAATGGGTATTAGCAAAAAACATCCCTTTTTATCAATACTTGATAAACAAAAGTAAGTACTTTATGATTACTCTTTTCTAAAGAGTTACTTAGAGGTGTATTAATATTAGTGAGAGATGTATTAATTGATGAAGACCAGATGCCATGACAATATATGTATGTTTCGTTACATATACCAGTCCCAGAACATGGACTCTGACTGAGAAGACTATATACTTCTGCAAATTAATTAAATTTGACTTACCGTAACAGAATCAAGTTTTTGTTTCACCTTCTGCATTCTCATTGATGCTCTTGCAACACTGACAAACTGATCTGCAGGAGACATCACTGAGCTTTTTTGCACAGGAATTTCAGAAAAACTGCTAAAGACCTGTGGCCCTCTTGGTGCAGCTGTGGTAAGTGATGAACTGAGATCTTTTACAAGTTCAGCTTCCTGTTGTGCAACTGTAGAAATAACCAATATTAATGTGTCAGGTGAAGCCTTACGTTGCCGTGAGAAAAAAAAAATTGAATGACTGCTGTCACTTTGTCAGCCATGTCATCAGTCAAACACCATTAGAATCTGTACAAATATTGCTACAGAGAAAACCTGAACATGACATGAAATTTTCCCCATACTAGCCCATTTGCCCTTAACTCTTCTGATAATAATTCTCACTTCTGTTATTTGTGTTCAGTAAGCTCTCACATAGAACTGATATTTTTGTATTGCTTATGAATAATAGTGTTCCTCCTGCAGAAATATTGGCAGTGGAGGAGGGGACAACAGGGGACTAGGAAGAGAAAAATTTTTCAAAGGCAAGAAAGCTATAAAACTTGCACCAAGTTCAAGTCTATGTATATTTCACATTTTTTTCAGCCTAGCTCAAGTGAATTTATTATACTCAAGAAATATTTCAGAAGTTGTTAGACATATACAGGCACTGGAGGCATTAACTGACAAATTGAATTTTGCAATATTTTGTACTGTGGTCTCTAGCCAACAAAGGTTAAAATAATTGTTCATGAAAATTCTGTCCAGGATATTGATAAAACTGCTGGTGTATCTAAAGCACATCCTGTTGGAGTCTTAAAAAATGTGTCAGTGACTAAAATTAGTATTACCATATGATTAACTCACTCAACACTAAGGCAGTAAGAATACTCTCTGAAAGTAAAGTGGGTGCTTTTAACAAAAAAAAAGAAAAAGATAGTAACAGGCAATGTACAAAAGACCACAGCCTATGCAAAATCTTACTGTCACCAGTGACTTAATTAAGCAGTCAGATGACACAAAGAACTACTTGTGTGACATCTGTGTGATCTCTAAATATATATATGTATAAACTACTGTATTTTTTTTAAGACTCATTGTCTGCTGAAGCGTCAAAAAATTTTAAAGAAATCCTTCAGACCCCAAAAAATTCCATTGCTTTCTAAAATACAGGTACCTTACTGGACTGAAGTTTAGCACTGAATATTGATTTTAAAGTCATTCCACTTAGTGTTCCTGTAAAAGTCAACCAATTCAACAGACAAATAACCTAGACTCCAAGATTTGATCTGAGTAATCTCAATATTGTATGTTACTTAAAAGGAAGTGTCTAAAGACAGGATTAGCTTTACAGATCTATGTTCCCTGCAAACATAATTCAAACAAAAAAAATACTGCATAATTCTGTTAACATTATCTACTATCTAGATGGAAACATCCTTAATTGAACAGAACCATCAGAAAAGCCTGCAAAGGACAATCTGAATTTTATTTTGTATATCAAAAATTCAGAATGAGCATTTATCATCATCTTTTCTTTAACAGAACCCAGGAAATAAACATATCTCACATAATTGCACCACAGATTTAGCATCTATTTATTGAAAGCCTATACTGTCTGATTCAATCCTATACAGCTTCTCAACATTATTTTGTAACTTAGCCAGCACAAAATACTGAGCTTCCTATTAAGCTATTCATTAATTTTCTGAATGATTGTACTTTCTGCCTCCATAATAAACCATAATACTGAAAAGGGACTTTTAAGTATTTGTATGACACTGCCTATATATGAAAAAGTGATGTAAAAAGTGATGCACATTTAAACTTAAGGTTAAACTTGAGGATGCCTAGTGATTGGCTAAGCCAAAACCCTTGCTTAAAGGAGCTGTGGCACCTAGAACAGGTTGCACGGGATTGTGTTCAATTCTGTTTTGGTATCTCCCCGGAAAAAGGTCTGTTTTATCATCAAATGACTGCTTTCTTTTTCCCTTGAAAGAAGTAGAAATACTAACAAATCACTTATAAAAATCAAGTATTTACAGGTGTGTATCAAGAAAATTTGTATACTGTACCTTTATAATCATAAACGTATACAAGTATTGGCTGGTTTTGACCAAAGGCACAAAATGACACCATATGTTCATGTGGATGAAAGGCAACATCACGAAGTGGAGATGTGAAGGACAGTTCAGAATATATAGCCACCTGATCTCCTGCAGAAGTGAAATACATTTATTAAGACCATGGAAATGTACGTGAAACATATCTGATACAGTGAAATAACTGTTGGTTAAAGCTTGTATTACTACAGTACATTCTTAGTGAATTTTCTTACTGAAAAGTAGTGTTTTAACAAAAAATAAAAAATATTGCATGCTTTTGAGTTATTCAAAAAGTCATAAAAGATAGTGCTGTTGCAATAGCTGCAGGAAACCCCAGAGGATGCACCAGGTTAGCTGAGTTCTCTTGCTCTGATAAGCAAGTTCTGGAAAGGTGGCGTTCCACAGTATTTGTTGGTGCTTGCATTGTACTGGAGATACCCATCTTAGCTGAGGATTTCAACTGCATAATACTGACAGTGGCAGTGAAAGTTGAACACAGAATTTTTAAAAAATATGTAGAAAATTAGCTCTTTATATGAATGCCAGTACAGTGTATGAATGAGTCAAAACCCAATGAAAACATTCTAATACAAAGTTCCTTCTTCATTTTATTCTCTTTTTAAAGTTTTCAGGCAAATTACGTAGTGGCATAGATATAAGCTAATGTAGCTGGAAACATGGTGAGAAATTCAAACAAGAACTGTTAGTTATTTGCCAGTTATAAAATATTTACTTTTTTCTTTAAAAAATTGTTTACTTCATAATCAGAGATAGAACATTATTGTCATCAAAACCAAAATGGCATTCTGCTACCTTCTACTGTTATTTTTGTCTCTTTTACCTCTTGTACAAGAAGATAACAAACTCTTTATCTTATATTTGCTTAACTCTTTTTCAGAAAGATTTTGGTAGCTATTTTTTGAAGCTACTTGGCTTGGAGACTAATTCACAAAGAAATTATATTCTTTAGGCAAAAAAATCAAGTCTCTGACCACTCTTGAGAAACACATTGTTTCTGAACAAAAGCCAACTCTAAACACCACAACAGAAAAAGTGAACTGACCCGAAAGGTTTTTTGTGCATTGCAGTATACAAAAAGCTGAGTTTCAGGTGATCCAATCCTGCTGGATATTACAAATGCTACGTCTAATAATTTCTTCTAGGGAATTAAATCTCAGCTATTAATAATAACAACTATTTAAAAGGTGGAGCTAAAGACTCTGGATTTAAGAACATATTACCTAAGTTTTATTCCATATCAAAAGTGTTTCAATAAAGCTCAAAAAATCATTTCCCTCTCAGCCTTGGCTTAAAACAATAAAATAATTAGTTACCTGTTTCTGGATTCCAAACATAAGCCTTTCCATCTTCACTTCCTGAAAACAGGAATGTACCACATGGTGTTAAGGTGCTGTGAATCTTTTCTCTGTAATTTGTGGCACCGATGTATTTCTTTGTAGCCAAGCTAGAGATAAAGAAAGTTTACAAATGTAGCAGATACTTTCAGAATAGACAATCTACCTTTTTAAGTATCAGTTCCCTCCTCTATTCCTCAGAAAAATCAATACCCCTTTCATCCCAAATACATATGCACCTTCTGCAGAGTGCAGTGTTTACCCTTTATTTGCCTTGACTTTCATAATGCACCTGACATTACAGACGAAAGCATATGTCTTTGTCATTCATCAGAAAAAAGAGAAATCCTCAGATCTAGAGAATGGATACAGATGTAGTAGTTTGCATTGTCTTGATTCCGGGCTTTGCAAAAAAAAATGGGGAAATGAGCACTATCAACTCAAAGCTCTGTCAAAAACGTTTTCATTATGGTTCTTGAGCTTCAGTGCTTAAATTTGTCTAGCAGCATTCTCCAGCTCTCAGACTAATGGTTAGAAAACCAGCAGTAAAATCTACAAATTTCAGACCTAAATGTTGAATTACTATTAATAGTTTTAATTTTATTTTGCAGCTTAAGTACCCTAACCTTTTTTTCAGTGAAACACTACTTGTCAGGACAGTAATAATGATCTACTGTCAAACAGTTTGTAGGCATCAAGAAGGAGAGAATCTACAAAAGGATGGAAAGAAGCATAAGTCAGCTTATAAGAGGCTATTTCAAACATTAGGCATAGCCCAGAAAAAGATATGAAAGTTCAACATGGAGACTAACAGCAGCAATATTGCAACACAGAATTTGAGGCAAGAAGAACGGCAATATTCCACCACAGCCCTCAAAGACAGAAGACTATTTTTTGAAAGGTGTTACTGCAGGAATAATGGAAGTATGCTGGGAGAAATGCAGTACATTTAGTAAGACCGGAGTATTATTTCAAACAATATTCTGAATAAACATACTCCAATATGTAATCCTATTTGGCAAGTAAGAGAAAATGATTCCTTAATGATCACAGTGCAAGACTGTATTAGTCCAAATAATACTTTTAGCTGTGTGAATAAAAAAAGATAGTATCTCTTAGATGTCATTAGAAGAGCTCTGCAAGATGTAAAACTAACCTGCATATGAAACCCTAAGGAGAGGACTGAACCAAATCTTCGATCACATACCTCAGTGACAAGACAGCAGTATTACCCAAAAAGATCAAAAAAAGCAAGTTGAAAGGGTAAAGTTAAGAGCAATGAGCTGTCAATCAAAGTGTATTGTGATGATCTGTGACCTCCACCCACTCTTTTCTCATGCAGGGAATGAACAGTTAATGCTGACGTGTAAAATTATCACTGCTGAATATCTGACCCTGTGGTTTATTGATAGACTTAAGCCAATGTAACTGTGGGCTGTGGTCAAAGTAGCAGTCCTGCTACTGTCCTCTCCACCCTTATTTTCCCAGGCTCTCCCTTATTTCTTCTCTAGTGTTTGGGCAGCTATCAGATGAGTTCGATCAGATAGCTGATTAAAATGAAAATTAATCATTTGTATTTGTAGGCTGATTTTCAGTCGGATCAGCACACTGATCTGAATTACCCTGCATCAAAAGATCTCTAGAGATGATAAAAAGGAAATGCTAGGAATACATGGCCAAAGGTGTGGCAGACCAGAGGAGATGGTATGTCCTATGGATAAACTTACTTAAAATAATTGTGAAATTGCACCCCATATAAACCGTTTCTTAAGATTAATATGCATGTCTGTTTTTCCCTCTCAAACTAACGCTCTCTGTACTTTTTAGAAAGAGTAGCAACCAGAGAACACTATCTACCTCCAAAACTACAGGTTCCCCCTGTTAATCCACCGATTTCATGCTTCATGATAGTTTAGCTTCCTAGCATGATCGTTATAATGAATGATTTACAGTACAAGAGGAAAAGTGCACTATAATACTGCAAAGTCTTCAGCTAGTTCAAACATTCAATCCAATAGAATAACAGAACTGCTTAGTTTGAAAAAGACCTTCTAGATCATTAAGTTCAACAGCTAATCCAGCTTTGCCAAGTCCATCACTTAACCGTGTACCTAAGTGGCACATTTACACATCTTTTAAATACCTCCAGGGATGATTTTCTGTGTAGTGAGGGGTGCAAAGAAATTTAGGAAATTAAGGATGAAACATTTAGAAAGCAGGTTCATAACTTTAATGTGACTTTCCAGAACAGAATATTCAGGGCATCTTATCAATGTATATAAGTGATTGGAGTGAGATTCATCTAACTTCCACTCAATGAAAGAACAAGAGGGAATGCACATAAACTAAAATATAAAAAGATCTGTTTAAAATTAAGAAAAAAAAGTCTTCTACTTTGTGGGTGAATGAACACTAGGACATGTTGCTCACAAAAGCTCTAAAATTTCCATACTTCAGTATATTAAAAACCCAACAGTATAAGGCTCTGATTAACATGCTGTTGTGATTTGATTGTTGGGTTGAACTTATCACTCTCCAAAATCAAAGATTCAAGTGAGTCTGTAATCCTCTTGCTTTTGATTTTAGTTTATTATTAAAGAATTATGTTAATAACCATTAAGAACAAGAAAATTATCAAAAATTATGTAAAATATCTCACAGCCTGTTTAATACACTATAATACATACATCACTGAATTTTTCAGTATTTATGATGATCATCTTCCTTTTCATTATAAAAATACCTTTCCCAAAGTCTTAACAATGTAGAACTAACACACAAATAAACATTATCATTTCGAAGTTATTTTCACATCTAGACTGCATTTTAAAAAGGATTTCAATCTTTAGGAGACCAAAATTGACTACTTCATGACACCTTAAGTTCCCAAGTAATCTAATAATTTCTGGATATTCTACTCTAAAATACTTACCCAATATCACACAAAAGGTCTGTAATACAGCAGTGTTTTGAAACCGTTTCCTAACTCTTACATTGCTATCCTTGGTTATTAGGACATATTTCTCCTCCCCAACTACACATCTAATACAATTATGTTATTTGCCGAAGTAAATTTTAAAACAAAAAGGAAATACATATTTGTCACCAAAAATACTAACATTCTGAGATCCATAATTCTCAGGGTACTGTCTTTGGCATGGATTAATAATCGCCTTCCATTCGGATGCACCTCCAAATGATTTATTGGTGTTCCTTTAATATCATTTTCTTTTATTTCCTAGCAAAAGAAGGCAAACAAAGAAAAATATATAACTTTGTGTTTTAAAACTCATTTTCTCCATATTATTATTCATTTTTCTCTTGCATTATCCTTTTTCTGCTTAATTCATTCCATTTGGTTAAGGAAAATGTTTGTTCCTATATTAAGGCATTACATTCTAGAAATCAGCTTTTCCCAATCAGAAGGCAGTTTCTGCTGTGACTGAATTTGAAAAAAATTCAGGTGATGACAGAAATGTCGACCGAACATTAGGTCTCTGAGGTATGAACAAAGGTGATCTGTAAAGCCTGTGGTCTGTTTTATTATTGTCTCTAGAGAACAAACCTAATACATTAGTATTTATTTGTTAATACAATGCTATTAAACCTCAGGCATTTTTGTGTTTTATATAGGAAAAGAAATTAATTATAGAACCACAGAATCCTAGAATATCCTGAGTTGCAACACACACAAAGTCCAGCTCCTGGCCCTGAACAGCACAGCCCCAAGAATCACATCATAATGCCTGAGAGTGCAAACGTTTCTTGAACTTCGTCAAACAATGCTGTGACCACTTCCAGTGCCCACCAAACAAAACAATTTAAAAACATTAAGTCAGTGAATCACAACACATTCTATCAGTTCTTTTGTACCATTATTTACAGAAAATACACCTCTGCAGTTAAATAAAAGGTAACATATAAAAACTTTGAATTCAAATCGTTTTGGAACAGTTCACACAAAAATTACAGTGCTACTTTAAGAAACCTGTATACCTTACTGATCCTCCAATGTTGAAACAGGCGTTGAGAACTTCCTTTGACAGGTGTATCCCAAACTAATATCAGTCCTGAACTATCTCCTGAGAACATATGGTGACCTGTGAAATAATGTCTTATAAGTAAAATATTACTACACAAAAAAACGAATACAGAAAACAATGTATGAATAAGAAACAACCTTTTTTGTATAATTTTTGTGGATAGGTAAACATCAATTCTTCCATGCCTTTTGCTACAATATACTCACTGCAAATTATGTTGCTTATATTGCATGACATAAGCTGATACCATAATTCTGAGTTTAGCATATACATAAGATATGGAAGTGCAGAATATACTTCTAATTTTTTCATTTTATTCACATTCTAGAACCAGCAAAAAGTGAGCATTTATAGCTCAATGTGCTTCATGTGAAAGATTAATGCTTACCTATACATTCACTAAGAACATCTTGAACAAGAACAAAAACTGTCATTCAATACTTACTCTTTAAGAACAAGTATTTATTTTTTACAAAAATGCGGCTTTCCTCTTCATAGTACGTGCTTCAGTGACTACCTCCAGAAATTAACAACCTAATTATTAATGATATCACTAATACCAGAAGTCAAACAATTTTAAGTACTTTTTCACCCATCTTCAACTCTCCCTCCAGTAGTACATGTCACTACATCACTCAGTGTCAGCTGTTAATCTACCAGTTAACATGACTCACAATGGTCATATCTGTCCTTTTCTCTTCATGTTTCGTATTTCTGTCAACGTCAAAAAGTTCATCACCTTCCCACTTCTGCAGCCTAGTACTAAAATTCTCACAATCTGACTACTACTACCTCCTTTTCTTTATCAGAGTCATAGAATGGTTTGGTTTGGAAGATCATCTACTTCTGAAATCTCTGACCTGGGCAGGGACACTTTTCACTAGACCGAAGCCCTGACCAAACTGGCCTTGAACACCTTCAGGGATGGAATATCTGCAATTTCTCTGGGAAACTGTTCCAGTGTCTCACCACCCTCACAGTAAATGATATCTTCCTAAGAATACATTGCCTCTACGAAATAAAGCAAAGTAGTAACACTCAAGTTGCCCTTTGACTGAGAAGACAACTATTTTAAAAAGTAATACTAACTCCATACCTTCTGCATCAAAACAAAGTGTATTGATGAAACTTTTGTGACCATCAAGCTCCTGTAGCAGTTGACCATGGATTTCTTTCACATTTGCATTCCAGATTCTAATCACTGAGTCATAGCATCCTGTCACGACCAATGAATCAGCAATTGGGTGGTACTTTGCAGTGTAAACAAATGAAGGATGAGGGAAAACTTTCACTGCAGATGCTGCCTGTGTTTCTATTTTCCACATTCTAAAAGGAAACAAAGTTAGGATATCTACTGTATAAAGCAATCACACACATGTGTAACTGATTCCATATTTTGTGCAAGTGCTTCTAACAGCAAATGCTGGCAAACACTTAACAACATCCAATTATCCTATCAATTTGTCCCACCTATATCTAATCCTTTAACATGGTACTTTTACAAGATTTAAGAAAAATTTACTACTTTACATAGTAGTCTGTCTTCTAAGTAAATTCATGACCACTTACTTGTTTAATGGATATACTGCACATTTTAAAATACACAAAGTATTCCATGGAATAGAACGGTTTCTTTCTTTCAGGAGTTATAAACAAATTAAGATCTTGTTGAATATTGCTCATTTTAAAAAATGTTAGAACAAAAAACCCACAAAGGAACACTTAGGGTCACTAAATATAAATAAATCCCAGAAAATTTTAAAATAGCAATTACCAACCACACAGTGATCATGATCTCTGATTTTAAGGATGTTTGCATCACATAAATTTCACTTCTTACTGTTAATCTATTTCCTATCCTTTGTACCCATAGCTGTAAGATCAGATTTTTCTTAGTGTTTTCCATTTGATGGTATACATTTTATCACCGAGCCTTCCCAAAGATGAGTATACAAAGAATAGAATAGACCTGGATCATTAAATACAGGTGGGCAGCACATTACACAAGAGTGCTCAGTTACAATATGGAATTGAATTGTTTTAATGACACCCTTTCAGGTGAGGTGACCACTTCTGGTGGCTATTGAAGAATGCTAAGCTTACTCTGAGGTGACTTCATTTCAAAATTGCAAGCCTTTAGAGTATAGCAATTAATTTGCAATTTAATGCAGAAAGGTCACAAGGAATCTACCTAACTTTTAGAATGGTTTTGATCAAATAACATAAAAATTACTTTATTGCTCACAAAAAACATGAGACTAAACCTCGAGAAGGCCCAAGGGTAACATAAAACACTATATAAAGAAGAGGTCATGTAAGTTCCCAAATTTCCCTTCAAGTTGCAGTACGAGAATCCAGCATAAGAGATGATCCAAGTAATAAGATCATTATGAACTTAACACAGTGGTGTGCTGAAACTTTTCAAGGAGCTTAAGGCAACGGACAATAAATACAGGAACTATTAACTCACACGCTCACTATGCACAGCATACAAAAAAGGAGACAGACCACTACAGTTTCAAATTGCTGCCACAAACTCAAGAATAGAGGAACAGCTCGGCCTTCTTACAGGCAACATAAATGACGGATATTTACCTCAATATAAAAAATTCTTATTTAATCCACTCTCAAACAAAAATACAAAAAAAGGGCTGAGCTCTCAAAACAGTATTTTTATGCCTACATACAAGCAGCAAAGAAACCTAACACAGTTTCACACATACAGTGTATCATTTAACAATTCTGGCATTTCAATTATGCAACTGCCTGTAGCATTACCAAGTTGCATAACAGAAAAAAGAGATAGGGATCTGAAGAGCTAAAAAAAAAAAATAAAAAAAAAGGTCTATGAAGACCAATGAAGTTGCTCATAATGAAATTGTGTGGTGTCACAGCCATATTTTCATGTATTTCTACAGTTTTGAGGGGTTTGTTTTTTAAAACTTTAACAGATTTAATATTTTAACATTAACACTGCACCAAAGAACACTTTTTCCTTGTAGAGGAAAATGTGTACACATTAAATTTAAGAAATAACACTACCAAATTTCACTTACAGCAATTTAAGTTGAATTATTTACCTAAGTGTACAAAAACACCCCACCAACATACATATATGCAGTGTAGCCAATTTATATACATAACCTGAATCTTGTATTTTTAATTTCCTCCTTCATGTTCAAATTTTCAAACTTAACACTGCATTCATAGTATGGCAATTTCTCCAGGGACAGAAGATCACAACTGTCTCAGTGTCTTCTTGAAATATAAAGCCTTTTGATTTTTCACTGCACTGTAGATTTAGACACTACAATTTCTGGAAAAGGTTTGCTCTCAAATACATATACATTAGAAAGCAATATAGTAAATACAGTGTCAGTGACTAGCCCAATTATGATTTTTATATTATCTCATACCTAACCAAATCTCTAATTAAAGCATTATAATACAGTTTGTAATAAGACATTGAGTTGGACCCCTTTCTTTTCTCCTTCGGATGCTACCTGCTACCCCGTCATCATCATACTGACCTGACAGTGCCATCAGAGGATGCAGTAAGAAGGTATTGGTTGTCTTTTGACCAACAAAGATCATACACTATGTTAAGGTGACCATAAAATTCTCTCACAAACTGTCCAGAAGGAATTTCATACACTAATGTTTAAATAGAAAAATAAAAGTTTTGTAAGTATTTACAGTCAAATATATGCAGCTACTAGAGCAAAATTTAGTCTAATCTTATGCTGATTTTCTGCTAGTATAGATCAACTCATTTTCTTTATCTTCTCATTTTGAGAGAACAAGATCAGATAGTTGCCAGATATGCATGGACAAAAAGCATCTACTTCCATCTAGTGGTTCATGGATGTCACAATGTCTTAACCCTTAAGAAACAGTTTACTTGCTTTAAATTATTCGAACTAGATTAGGATTAGAGATATAGACAGATTTTTTTTTTTAATTTTTACAGCTACTTGACCAATCTTTGAATTATTTTAACACCAAGATCACTTTCTGGGGCTATGTGGTAAAGGAATCTAGATTTATTGATCCTTGCATTTAAACATGTACTTCGTATATACTTAAAATACTTTTTTCCTTAAATCTCAAAATTCTTATGCAAGGCTAAAGAACTATGCAGTTGAAGCTACCGTGATGAAATAGTCCCAAATTTGAATAATAAGGAATATTTGTATTTCAACCGAAACGGACCATGGAAGACAGCAACTTCCAGTACGCTGTCTGGAGATGATGAAAACCTTTGGGTATCTAATCTTCAAGACAGGTTAGGAGCAAATCTTACATGAAAAGTGCGTGAGGTGGAAGCTGAAAAAGTTATTTCACTTAAAACACAGGTACCTTCTGCAAATTGATTTAGTATTTCCATTAG
Organism: Sakesphorus luctuosus; assembly: GCA_013396695.1. Classification (NCBI taxonomy): domain Eukaryota; kingdom Metazoa; phylum Chordata; class Aves; order Passeriformes; family Thamnophilidae; genus Sakesphorus; species Sakesphorus luctuosus. Next base: position 191,129 of record VWZD01005278.1, read on the forward strand.
ACCTTTAGGCAGAAAATTTCATACCATTAAATTGTGTATATAAAACCATGTATGGAAAGTCAGTTCCAGCCCTATCAACACAGAAAGAGCATTTTACTCAATGCTCTTTAATGCACTCAACGACTTGAAAACCACAATAATGAAAGAGACCCTCTAAAAAAGCACAATTTAAAGATACAACTTTTAACCCTTACTTTCAAACTATGTGAATGACAAGAAAAAACACAGAATATATTTAAACTTACAAACAATGGGATAGCCATTTCTTCCTGCACATGCTGCTGCCAGTGTTTTCCCATCATGAGAGAAACGAACACAGAAACAGCCCAGATCTCCACCTCGCAGTGAAAACAGGTGCTTGTTCGGTATGCGGCAAGCCTGGCTTTTCAGGGGAGAACTGGCATGAATACTAACTAGCCAATGCTTAGAACACATTCTTAGCTACTGATATCCTTAGGTTTTAAAAAGCTAGTAACACCTTAATGGAATTTAAAAGAAAACTTCAACCGTATAAACAGAGACAGTTCTGCAGCAAACTTTGGCAACATCTAGTCTGTGCATTTGTTTCTGCCCCATCACTACAAATAACTAGCAAGTTCTAACAACCTAAGAAAAATTAAAGTAATTTCCTGAATTGTAAGGAGTGCTTAATAATGCCTATCATTAATGATGTAAACTGTGGAGTTAGAGGATAAGTCAAACTTGTTTAAGGAGTCTTAAGTACAACTTTCAGTAACTTAACGAACTGCGGTGTGAACTCAAAGTCCAATCACAGGCATTCAGACTTTTTGTCTACCAAATCACTTCTAGCATTCCTCATCTGTATTTAAATACTTGACTTTTAAAGACATAACTAGAGATGAAACATTCCAAAAAGTAGCACAGGTATTTTAGTCCTCTTTCCTTTCTACCAAAATATTTCCTCTTTTTTACCCAAGGGTTTTTTCTCCAAAGTTAAATTCAATTTTAAGGTGAAGTAAAATATCCACAGTAGCTATGTGATTTTTTAACCTAAACCTGATTTACCTTTAGGAATGAAAAATGAGTGTGAACAGATTTATATCCATTTAAAAGTATCAAAATAGATCTGCTTATGAAATAATTGAATATATATTGTTCATCCTGTTAAAAACTACACATGTAATTAAAGCTTCTTAGGCTTTTTAACCTTGCTCTAAAATAAAACATTAAAATGTTGAATAAGTAATTTAGCTCAGAAAAAACTTATTTCATTTACAGGTCATGTAGCTATAATTCACATATAAAATTAATTTAATATTTAATTCATGTACCAAGTAAGTCACAGAAATAGAAATATAGAAAATTTTGGAAAAAACACATCATCCATCTATGGAGACAGATACAGACATATTGTTTATCTTTACAAATATAGCTTTAATGGTATAACAATAATTTAATTGTATAAAAAGGAAACAATAATTTTGATCCATTATTCATTTTTAAATATGTGCTTCTATTTCAAATATTCTTTGGCAAACAGAAATGTCAAATCATGCTAACCTTGGTCAAGCTTTTTCACAAGACAGCATATAACAAAATGTATCATCTTAGTTACCATTTTTCAATATGCCCACAGACCAAAAATAAATGAGGTGACAAATTTAATTAGTATGATGGCAGACAACTATCCTGAGGATCACATTTCTTTTGGGTTTAATTACATGGTTATCACAATGACTTTCTGAAAGGTATGAATCTAAATACAACTTCTAGGTATCCTGCCATTTTTGGTAAGAAAATTCCCATTGTAAAAACACTAATCTATTCTTTACTACTTTATTATTATTATTAAACAGTACTGGAAATTAAATTATGTCCACGTATACGTAAATGTTCTTTTTTAAAGTATCTGTAAAAGAACTACAGTAGGGAACCAAAACAAAAAATCATCATTCATTGTTAAAAAATCTTTATGCTATGATTTGAATTTTTATAAAATCATGAACTCATGCAAACACCATTCTACAAAACAATATGAAATCAATACACAGACTTTGTACATATTGTTGCAAAAATATTCCCATTTTATGATTGCTGATTTTCATTAGCTACAGTGATCTAGGAGTTAGGATGAAGTCAGCAAGAGCCTTCTTAGGAAGGTTTTTCAATGTAAGTTCTTTCTGTTATACTGTAACAACAACTTTAACAAACAAAAACAAATCTCAAGAAATGTATTTATAATCAAGTTGAAAACTGAGAACTGGTTTCCTGTATTACTTCCATTACCTGAATAACCCTACCCTTCCAAATTCTCAGAGAATTCTGACGATAAAGATACCTGGGTTTTGGGGAAAAATGGTTAAATCAACCGTATTTGCTAAAATTAAGCATTCTCTGCTATCTGTGAGAGTTTTTTATGTTTTAACATTTTTCTTAATTTTTAAAATTAGTTACTGCTTCATAGCATTTATATCGTAAAAACAAAGATAGAAAAAAGTAGTAGATATTTAAATTATTTTCCTTTAAAAGGCAAAGAAAAACATTTCACCTGTCCAGGCAATTTTGACCATTTAAATGGCTCCTTTTTCTCCTCTGGAAAAGGTTCACATCCCTCTCTCTGGAGCTCAGATGGTGCTGTATTACTTTGTTCCTGTTGAACAGCTATCATAGAGCGACAAGAAGGAGCACCCTTAGGGCAAACAAAACTAAGTATCAAGGGAAAATATTTTTAAAGTGAACAATGTAATTTCTGAAAAGACGAAAAGATACTTTTAACTTCAAATGCATTGCATTTTTACATCTGAAACACAGAGATTGGAAAGGCATAATACATGAAAAGAGCATTACAAAAATTTCATTTAAAGCTACCAGGAAGTTAGAAAGTTCTTCCAAAGCTTCCGAAGTTGTGCCAATCAAATGGTATCACAGATTTTTCAAATAATTGATACTTTTCTATTTTTAGTAACTATCCAAGTCAGTGAAAATTAGTAATATTGCACTATTGTATTGTATTGTACTATTGCAGGGGCGCTGTATAAAAAATAAAATAAATGCTTTCAGCATGTAAATAGTTCTAGTGACATTAACCTATGACTTTCCAGTGAAAATACTGCTTTGGTAAAAAAACCAAAACATTCTTGATATCGAAATACATTGCTAGAGTTGTTCACTCTTGATATCAAAACATATTACCAGCACTGTGTATTGAACAAACTATGTTCAAGTGTTGCAAAGAAGAAAGCAGGAATGACAACATTTGTAATTTTAATTGTAGGGAAAGCATATATACTTTCCAGATTTCTGTAAGTACACTCACTGAACCGCAGCTACAAGTGACACCAAGCTTGAACACACAGAAAGCCTTAACACTATGCAACAGCCCAGCAGTCCCTCTGAGAGGCAGAGGCCATTAAGCAAGGGCTGCAGTTCTGACCTGTTTCACTAAGATGAGCCTCTTCAGAAACACATGTGAATACCATGCAAAATTACTGTAATATTTCAGGCTGACAGTAGCTAGGTATCCACTTCAGGGTGAGTAACTCTCTAGGTTCCTGTGACTGAAAAAGAAGGTTGCACACCTACTATGCAAGCAGAAATCAACTTAAAAGTTTAAATTGTTTGTTGATACATAGATGTCTACTTCTGTGGAAATGCCCTGTTTCATCCAAGACATCTATTTTCACATCTATTTCATGTAGAGTTATGTAAGATCTGAACCCTTCTGGAGAAGCAGACTAGGCAGGATCTGTAACAGATCTGACATGGAACCAGAAATCTATGCATGGAAAACTATCACGCCATGGCTCTTATCTGGAGCTCAATCCCAGCCCTGGCAAAACTGGCATTTATCACAACAAGAATGAAATAATACCAGTGACCAATGGATCCAGTCAGGCACAGCTCAGAAAGTCTGTGCAAATTCATCACATCAATTGAACTTCACAGAGGACTGTAAAGCAGGGACAGCTGAAAACTAGTAACAGCACCTAAACCTATCAGAAAACATTCAGATCATGGTAAAGACGGACTCAGAGCACTTCCACTAAAAATAATCACAGCTGCTCAAGCGAAGTGCACAAAATTCCTAACAACCTCAGCAGCTGACTGAGAAGATCTGCAGATATCATTCCAGTACACAGATTGATGTCCGAAACCCTACGAATTAATCCCGTACATTAGGCTGGGTTTTGTCCATGCACCACATCTCACTGGACTTGCAGAGATCATCCTGAACTGTATGAACAGTGAGCAAAAGAAATGCTTATTACAGCTCTAAATACAAATGGAAAATTATACAATAGAACAATATTGTACTTGCATAATAAAAAAGGAAATGCTGTATTTATCTTGAATGTGTATCTCAGCACATACCAGTGTAAGCCTATCTTTAAAGGAGTTTTCATTTGGGGAAAAAAACCCATCTTTATTATAGCTTGAGGATGCAGGGAATCAGAGTTAAGTGACTTACATCTCTCACAGAATGTACACTCCTGCATGAGTCCAGTGACTTAAAATGGCATTTCTCCTAATGAGAAGGAAATTACTCTGAAAGTTTTCTGACTGTCAGTGGCAAAATATTCAAAGTTGTAGACAGGAAAGTATGCCTATTTTTCAAAGATAATTATGAAGAGCTGAGTTTGAAACATCTATCTTGAGATGGAACGTTCTTATTATGTATTTTATATACCACACATAAGCACAGCTTTTATATACACGCATACAAACACAGACTCACATGCTCTATTGAGTTACTAGTTCCTACAGAAAAGTCTGCATATTTGCATATATATTCATATCTTATATACTTAACTTACATGATCTGGCAGTTTTATGCCTCTTACAGTTACATACAAAGTTGATGGATAACGATTTCTTGGACACTTTGCCCACCAGTCATAGACCTCAACAGCATTTGAATGTGCCTTGGTCCTTGAAGGTGGGTAATACAATTGCAGACGAAGTTTTCCACCAGTGTTTAAAACTCCATTTGCACCTACAAGCTGGAAGGTGATTAATAAGAGGAAAAAAATGTTAATATGAAAGAAATAAAAGTAACTGATAATTTCTAACATCACAGCAGCAGTATAACTCTTTAAATCCACTGCCCCTTGCAGAAATATACTAACCCTAAAAGTGGTAGTGAATTCAACGTGTATTAAATGCCCCAAGGATCAAATCACTGAGATTAAAGCTTAGATGGCAGTCCACCTTTGAAAGATGTTTCACAGCAGTAATATCTTGTAAGTGGGAAGACCTCTACAATACCACTTGATTTTGTTGGGGTTTTTTTTGCTTTGTTTTGGGTTTGTTTTGTTTTATTACTACTTGCTGAAATCAACCAAATCTCAAACAATTGCCAATCCACTAACAGCCTCTTCCAAATTTTTTCCCTTTGAATGCTGCAACAAAGGGCATTGCTAAGGCTTTGGTTCAGTGCAGAAGATACAGCAAAGCCATAATGTCTTTAACTTCAGAGGAGACTGAGCTCTATTGAACTAAAGAACAAGTGTACCTACCGCCGTTAACACCGATCAGTGTTTATCAGGACATTTCTACTTTGATACAGATGAAAGGATAATGCAGAAAGATGCAGGTAGAAAAAAGAACAGGCCACCATTTTATTCATATTTATGCTGAAAATTCATCTTTCCCTCTATTCAGGAGTAGGCTGTACTGAAAGCCTAGATGCACAGCGATAGACCCAGACATGGGATACCAAACCGCTGATTCCATTAGATTCATCTTGGGAAGACCCGAGAAGAATCTCTGTATTGAACTCAAACCCCTTTCCCTTCACCTAAACTTGCAGTCCATTATCTTCTGCTGTATTTGTCATGTTGTAGACTGCTCAATGATTCCCATCTACAAGGGTAGGTGTAAATAAACATTCATCAGGGAAACTAAAGCTTGTCAGCTCTCAAAGAACAGATGACACACTCGAGTCTCCCCTGAAAGGGTAAAAAAGTACCTATGTGCTGGCTAAATTACCAGGATCTCACATTTGCACATTTGTATATCAATTGCCACAGCATTTCAAACTCTGCAACTGAAAATGAGCGGCAATTTGTAAGTAGGTGAGGGAGTCTGTTCAGAGACTGGACAACTGAAAATGCTACTAGAATAGAAAATAGCTGAGGTACAGAAATTAATGGATGGGACATTTTCTTCACAATCACACGAACACACATAAAACCCTAAAAGAAAACCTTTTTCTGTACTTTATGAACAACAACAAAAAAATTCTTACACATTCTTTACTTTCTCAAAAAACACAGGTTTTTTTGGTCAAACTTGTTACTGTGTTGATTTTATGGGGTGAAAGAAGAGGTAAAGGAGAAAACAGCCAAGCAAGCAAGGGGGTTTTTTTCCCCCATCTCTTTTATGGGAAATATTAAAAAAATGTTTCACTACTTAGTACAGTTACAGATTTTCAGATAAAAATATTTATACATTTTACTTCTCTGTTTAAATATTTACAATACCTTTAGAAATGCCCAACAAATTTTTCGGTAACAACCCTCCTGAATTTGTACATCAGAGCTGGCTCTCACTTCATTCATACGTAGAGAATCAAGGACCTAGAAGTATCAGCAGGAATATAAATGTATTTCTAATGAACTTCATCGTAATTATAAAATAACTGCTGAAAATAGGCTAGGTAAAATTCACTAAATTTAACAGATTTCAAATTTAAGAAATTACAAACCCAGTATTTTTTTTCTACACAAGTACACAACTAGAAATAACAGATTCTTATGCATTTACCTGATGACTATTTATGACCTGTATTAAAAAAAAAGTCTGATCTTAAAAAAACCTATTCTTGCTTCCCTTCTGTCTCAATAAAAGAACAATAATATATAATTTTCTTAAACCCTATACACTTCAGAAATCATACACACATACTTGACAGCTAAAACCAGCCGCATATTAATCTAGATGGAGAATGGCAGTCAAAAATTCAGTTTTCCTCTCCTCGTTTTATCATTTTTGTCATAGAATCAGTCACGGAAGAGTTTGAGTTGGAAGAACCTTCAAAGACCACAGAGTTCTGGCCCATGGGCCGACACATCCTTTACTAGATCAGGTTGCTCAAAGCCCCATCTGACCTGGCCTTACATACGTCAAGGGATGCACAAAAGAACCTTCATTTTCAGACAGGAACCAGAATTTTCTCGTATTTAACTACTTCTGGAAGTTTACCTGGTATATGAAACCCCCTCTTAATTTCATATTTTCTTCAAATTAACATTTCATAAACCATGCTGAAGTCAAACAGCATACTTTCACTGTAAACATACTTTTGGTTCCAACTTTAGCTTTATCTCCACAAAGAATCTTTACAAATGTGTTTTGTGTCAAACAACTAAGGACTCTTAATTCTATAAATATGTTCATTTATAAGCATCACAAAACAAAGAAACACATGCCAATGTATTACATTCAATCTGTTTGAGACAGAAAAAAAACAAGGAATGAAAAAATATTTACTGTCTTAGGGTCCCATTTTGAGGTTAATAGTACAGAATCTGTCTGTACAAGTATTGAAATCCTTAAGTTCAAAACTATGTTGAATATATAACTTACAATTTTTCCTTCAAATAGAATATTGCAGGATGGATTAATAACTATTTTATGAAGACCAGGCCAGGAGAAATAGATATGTAAAATGTTAACAGAAACAATGTGATAGCTTGATCATTGGTACAATGAGATGTTGCTACAAGCAGACAAATTCTACCTTTGTGTTTCGGGTACTTAAGCTTCTTTTTAGAATTCAAGAATGTGAAAAGAAAAAAGTAATATCCTTCATATCTTACCAGCCTTTCCCAGAAGTTTGACAGTTGATTTAGTAAATTTTGTACTCCTTATTACTATGGGAACAGAATTTTTTCTCCTATAAAAAAATCACTTTTTGGCATCTCCACGTCATTCTGTATCTTAAGGCTACGCTATTAACCCATTTTAATTGAAATAAAACACCTGATTTAGTCAAATATATACTGCTGAAAAAACAAACTAAAAATCAGAATATGCATAAACTGGATGCAAAATATTGAACCTTACCTCAAAAAACAGGATAACTTGAGGGTTTTCTTCAGTGTTTTGAATAAAATAAGTAAAACGCTCATTAAATATTACTTGTTCTTCCCAATACGGAACTGTTGTTTTAGACTCTCTAAAGTCATATGGTTGTGTCATAATAGGAAGAATGTGCTCTATTTCTTCTTGTTCACAAGATGAAACTTCCCTCTTGCTGCTTGAAAATTTTCAGAGTTATAGTTGTTAAAACAGTTTAAAAAAAACCCTCAAGCAAAACAGTATTTTCAATTACTGAAAGCAAAGAAACACATAAGATACTATTTGTTTGATTCTAGAAAAAACCCCACCCGAAACTTAAGACAATTTGCAATGTATATAGAAATGCTACAGGATAAAGTTCAAAACCCTAACAAGTTACTCTTAGAAAATTTATGCATAGTGATCATGGTAAAGTCTACAGCTTAAACACTGTTAAAATATGGTTTTCAGGAAAATTATGCATAAGGACAGTGGAAATAAGTAACTGAAGCAATTAGAGCTACAAAGACCTAAACGTCAGTTCAGGATTTTAAAAGTTTTTTAATAAAAAAGGCAAATGCAATTTATACCACAAGAATTTTGCTTATTTATTCTAATCTTGGCTATAACATATTTTTAAGACTTAGGAAACTTCTTCTCTGGAAGGAATACAGAATGAACAGTGCTGCAAATATGGGGACCTTGAGAGCAACGCAGCTGTGGCAGCACATTTAAAAGTGCCAAAGGGAACAGAAAAATACCACCCTCATTTATTGTAGGTATGTGTGTGTGTATATATATATATGTATGTATAGTTAGATATTGATATAGATAGATATAGATACATTATCACAGACGTAGAAACTAATGAATGACTATGCAAGCTTAAAACTGTGCATTGTTTTCATTTTTATATTTAATTTTCTAGGCAAGAGTATACTTATTTATTGTAAACACCGATAACAGAAACAATTTATTAAAAGTCACCTCTGATCCTTCTTGACATATAAGCCACTTCTCTGATCAACAACATGGATTTTAACTACAGGATGAGATATCAGAAGATCAGTTTTAAGCCGATCAGATCGATGGATATAAACTCCCAAAACAAGATCATCACTAAAACCAAATTCAGATTGAGTTGAAGTTTCTGAAGTCTTCATTTCCTCATTATTTTCTACAGCAAATTCCATGGTTTCTTCTAGAAATAGGAACAGAGTAAATAAACTGTCACTAGTGGAACATAGTAACCTCAAAGGAGTAAAAATGCTCTGCATTGTCTTAGCAAACAATAGTAAAGCAATAACATTTAAAGTGCTCTCTAAGTAATAGGTTAAAATAAAATTATCAAATTTGTAGCATTTTAAGCATGTATGAGTATACACACAAATATATATTAATTAATATAATCTATGTCTATTAACAAACATTTTTATTTAAAATCAGTCTTCCTCTTGATTGACACAGGTTCTTCTGTGCCACAATGACTTAAAATCCATACAGTTCAACAGCCTGCAGTTGGTTTTGTTTGGTTTATTTTAAGAAAAACATTAAAAAAAAAAGCAAGCAGAAACTTATGCTTTCTCCATGTGTATTTTCCCTGAATTTACAAAACACTGTTTTCAGAAACTCCTCATTTACAAGTTACAGGAACATCACCATACTTGATAGATATCAAAACACCTCCTCCTTACCAATTTCAGTAATATCCATTTTTTAAAATCTAATTTCTTATTTTGGCCTCCACAATATTTAACAAATCAAGGTCTACAATTTTACTATGCATTGCATGAAACAGTATTTCCCACATTTGAATAGAGCCATCAGGTCAAAACAGTGGCCATGTACCATTTAGAGCATAAAGTAAACAAAAATGACCATCAAACCCCAATCAGAATACGCATCTAAATAATACACTGTAAAGGTGGTGTATATGTATTCTTATATTATGCTTAAAAACAATTTTTAAAACTGTGTCTCAACTCAAAACTACTTATTGTAAAGGAATTTTCAAGATATTAGATGGATACATATAAGCCTCAGAATTGGAAGAACAAAAGTACAATTAAGTAACTAGAAAAACGTAAGTAACTTACAATAGCTCAGTCACTTCTGTGTTACTACTATGGACAAATATTTCTGTACCAGCACAAATAAAAAAAAGCAGAGAGGTATACACTATTTATAACATTTTGCTGGCAGACCTTTTCTGGTTTTCTTTTTAACCTTCTTGGCTTTAGGTTTCAGTTTATCTCTGCTTTGCTCAAGTTTCTGTCCTTCTGATGTGAACAGTCTTTCAAGTGACTGACTTCGATTGCCATCTTCTTCTGGATGATGCTGCAGCTCAGAAAGGGACATTGCACTGCAATTTAATGAATTACTGTCAGCAATTGCTCTCTACTGCATATATTGATACAAATACTCATTTACTGCTACCAATCCACTTGAAATTCTGCGACTCATCATCTGCCTATGTTGAAAACGCAACCCCCTCCCCCTTCGTGCTAGCGTCTTGCCTTTTTCACTACTCTCTCCTCTTCATTTCCCCCTAATTTCCAGAAAATTGCAGAACCATTCACGTGAATAGAGCTAAGCTAATACTCTTCTGCTGGATCAGGGCCACCACTTATCACTAAAAAAAAATTCTTGAAAGAATTTGAAAGAATTTTGAAAAAGTATTTGGTAATAACTTTTCACGACAGAATCACCCAGTTAATCATTCAGAAAATATGAACAATTATTCAGAAAGCTTCTGCCTATCTTAAAACAAAATGAAACATTTTGTTTAAGATTCACAGACACACGGCGTACAGTTTATCATCATACCTTGTTTCAACTTCACTTAAAACTGCTATTTCTTTCTTCTTTTTCTTCTTTTTGCCCACTTCATTGTTCAATGCAACTTCATGGCTTTGAACTGTGGAGGTAGATTCAGACATCTGTTCTTTAAGTTTCTTTCTCATTTTCTTTTTAATTGCATTTGCCTCATCCTCAGCCACATGCAGCTGATAGGCTTGAATTAGCTGCTCTTCCTCTTCTAATTCAGTTACATTTCTCACTTCAGTCAAGGAATTTTTAATCTTTCTATCTCCTTCTTGAGGAAGTACATCTGTTTGTGATTTACTTTTTGTTTTCTTCTTTGGAAAATCATTAGTCTTTTTTTCCAAACTCCCCAATTTAGCTTCATATAAATCTTCCTCCTCATTAAATTGTTCTTGTAACAGTGATTTCTTTTTCTTCCTGTTCGACTTTGGTTGCTTTTTCTCCTCTCCACTAACAATATCATTGTTTATTTTCTCTGCAATTGACGCTTTCTCTCTCAATTTATTTTTTGTAAATCGGGGGCTCTCTTCTTCAGGATTATATGTGTTGTTTATAATTGCTTCATCATTCACGCTTTCCTTAGATAGATCAATTTTATTTCTAAAGGTATCAAGCTATAAATGAAAAGAACATAAAACATATTTGTACTAAAAATCATGTTCTAAAGATAAACATAGCACTTCATGTTATTCCTTTAGCACCATTACAAAAAGTAAAATGAAATCAAAGATCTAGTTTTTTTCTTGTTTTAATTTTATGAGTGACAGATTGAAAGTCAACAGAAAATTCACACTGAAAGAAAAAAAACATTTCATGTTTGGGCACGTCATCCTCAATGCTTCACTATGTTTTTAAATAACTTTGATGTATACCCAGTGAAAAAATAAATCAAATCTACTCCATAAACAGATGCCAGTGTTTACACTATGAAAGACTAACACAATTATTTTCATCCATTGAAAATGCAAGTTAGAGACAGACTTCTGGCTCAGATGTTTGTGGTCTCCTTTACATAAAGTTGCTTGTCAAAATTTATCAATGAAATCATATTGACAATGGCTAAAACTGAAAAAAAGACTTCCATTAAGACTTCTAAAAAACCCAAACCAACCTAAAGTTGGAAAAAAACCAAAAAGCTATCCCACATTATTTGTAGTGGAATGGCAGACAGTTAATCTAGAGAACAGTCAAGTAAAAACAGCAAAGATAAACTTCAGCTAATGCATTGTGCACCACCTGTTTTAATTTTTGGAGGTTTTACAAAAAACACATTGTAAACTTTCCTCTCTTCTTCAAGTTTCTATTCCTGGTTACTAGAGGCAACAAGGCCACCTCCCTTGGACAGGAAGGAGCTCTGAGCAACCTGATATAGCTGAAGATGTTCCTGATCATGACAGGGGGCTTGGACTTGATCACCTCTAAAGGTCCCTTTCAATCCAAACTATGATTCCATGATAACGCCAAAGAACACAGCAAGTAACTAAGGTCTGATTCTATCAGGAGGTCAACACACAGAACTATAAAGTTGCTGAGCTTCAGTTACTCGTCTTACAGAAAACTCCCTTGAGTCCCATCATGAAATATTACAAAGGACTTAAACACACAAGGAAAGCAAATTAAAGAAAAAAACAAACAACTTTGGAGAAAAGGTATGTATATGCATACAATCTTTTATTTGCCAAGATCCTTTTCCTCAATAAACACAGACATTGTCCCTTTCTAGTTGGGATGCTTCCAGTTATATAATCATGTTTGCCTCAAACATTTGTAAAAAGGGACAATACGTATAATAAGTGATCATCAAAATATACGAGCTTATACAAGAAGAAAACACAGAGAATGAAGTTGCAATGGCAATCACGCTTTGAAGGATGGATCCTGACTTAAAAATGCCCACTTCTGAGAACAATACTCTGTGACTAGAAAGAAGACCCAATGTGCAAATTGTCTGCCTTCATACACTATGCCCTTAATTATGTAAGCCTGCAAACCTTCATCAATATCTTGTTTTATTCACATCTGACACTTGAAGAGAGAACACGGTGAGCAAGGAAAGTAATATAAAAACTGAAGAAGGAGAAGGAAAGAAAAAGAAAGGAAAATTTGAAGTGTATGAATAGAAACACAAGAGTTAAAAAAACCCGAGGGCGATTACTATTTGTACAAGAAAATCATCAAAGAAGAATATACCAAGACAAAGTCCAACACATAAATAAAAGCTGATGCCTTAACTATAGACAACTAGAGACTTACAAATGCAATAACTAGACTTATTAAGGCTAAATACTAAACAACATTCTACAAATAAAGCATGAATTTAGAAAAGCACCTAGAATTTCATACAAGTATGCTTATCTAAGAAATCATAAATCTAAAGCTATTCACATATCTTTTCAGTAGATTTGTTTACTTTTAGCTCTAGTATCTAAAAATAGTTTAAATACCAAATAATGAAAAAACTGTCTTGTATCTTCATCTTATACTTGTTTAAACTAAACAATAACATCATATTTATTCATATACAAGAGGATGTGGAAGATTTCATGTAGATAAATTGAAATACAAAACACAGTAAGAAAAACAAGAAAAGTATAAAGCTTGGTATAAACTAAAAAAAAAAACCACCAAAAAACTTCCAGTAGAAGTTTACTTCCTTACCTTTGTTTCTATGAATGGCTTACACTGAGTATGAAGAATGAAGATTAAAACACACTGATAATTAAGACCCAACAGTGGCTAATAGCTAAGGTTTTCGCCTTTGACAGAACATTAATCCATTAAGACCAAGAAACAGAATTCTTTGAGAAATCCTAAACCAAAAGCCCTAATCTCTGACCTGATCAAGAGCTTCTAAAACAACTCCAATACTGAAGAATCATTTCCTTAAAGAAATATTTTCCTTTAGGAAATCTAGTAAAAACTGGCTTGAATTATTTATGAGAACTTGTTATTTATTATGCCTACAAAAATCATAGATGATAGAATCTTCAACATTGGAAAAAACCTCTAAGATCACTGAGTCCAACTGTTAACCCAGCACTGCTGTGTTCACCATTAAACCATATCCCCAGGTTCCACATCCACGTGCCTTTTGAAGACTTCCAGGGATAGTGACTCAACCCCATCCCTGGACAGCCTGTTCAAATGCCTGACCACCCTTTCAGTGAAGAAGTTTTTCCTCATATGTAATCTACCTCCTTTCAGGTAGTTGTAGAGTGATAAAGTCTTCCCCTGAGTCTTCTTTTAACCAGGCTAAGCACCCCCAGCTCCCTCTACTGCTCCTCATAAGACACATGCTATAGACCCTTCACCAGTGTCACTGCCCTTCTCTGGATATGCTCCAGCGCCCCAGTGCCTTTCTTGCAGAGAGAAGGAGCAAAACATATGTACATAAATATGTGTCATGGATAGTAAGCACACTTAACTATAGCAAATTTACTCATAGGAAGAAAAAAACCACCACAGATTATCCTTGTAATGAAAAAGCCCTCAATCTCAAACTACAGCAGATTTCAGGAACATTAATAGATACTGCAAGCAACACAAAGGTACTTCTGCAGTTCAAACACAAATTCCTCAGATACACGCCATGTATGATCTTAACTCAGGCCACTTTTTCCACACGTTGTAGTTATACACTGTAATGAAACTGAGAAGAAAGATGCAAAGGAGTCACAAAACAATGAAGTAAAAATTATCAGACTAGGACTCAGGCAGAGTTAGGAATACTGGTAGAGATTCTCCATCTGAAATGCAGGACTGAGAGGTATCAACTAAGAGCAATTGTCAATACATAAGCACACTTGAACTGAAAAGCAGTTAGGCTGGAAAAGCAGCTCAGAGGATTGGCCTGTCTCTAGAGTTACTGAAGAGGGTTGCTGACCTGAACCCGACCTCAGTTTAAAACACGGAACAAATAAGAAGGCTTTTTTTCTAAACAGCTCCATGGCCGCATTACAACATCAGTGCAAAGGAAGAACTCTTCCCTGAAAACAGACTTGCTTGCACTACTGGCTCAACAGGAGCAAGAGATGGGCACCAGCCAAGACGCATGTAGGTGGGCTAACACTCAAGGCTCATACCACAGTGAGCCAACCCCAGGTCATGTCACTTGCCATTCATGTCCCAGAGCTGACAGAAGGGACAACGCCTAATAATCCTACACCTTTTTAAAAAGGCTTCCAAATATGCATGAGAGCAAGCTGGCAACACCTTGAGTGAGTTTGTCCCGATTATCTGGAAACTCACATAACCAGATTTCCAGAGGTACCTGAACTTCTTCCCATAATACATGTGCACCTTGAAAAATTAGGTGTGGACATTGCCAGCCCACGGAAGCGCTGATAATGTACCAGTTGTAAAAGACCATCTACTTACAACTGAATTGGTAATGAATGTACTTGTGATGCTGATTTGTTGGGTGGGATGTTTAAGAAAATGTTAATGCGCTAGGAAGCCAATTTTACTGCCATTGCTCATAAAAGACTATAAAATGTAGACACTCAAAGCTACATGGCCTTTAATTTCCAGATAAGGTGGGCTTGGACAAATTTCACTACACTCTAACAGAAAACACTGAGAAAATGTGTAGGTACATTATACAGTAAACTACTAGCAGTTCTATTATTGTAAACACAAGAAACAAAGAAACCCAAGAAACAAAGCAGAAATAAACAAGAAATACAAGAAACAAATTATTGAGATTTCCACTGGGTTTTATTAATTTTCAATGTCTGAAAGCATACCAAAAAAACCCCCACCCAGAATATGGAAAAATTCTACAGCCTCAAAGCTCCACATGTTTACATGTGAGACAGAAGCTAACATATGGAATTAGAAAAAACCTGTAAAACAACCATCTTCCCCAAAAGAATACAAGAATTTTCAAGCCTAAATATGGACTCCTATTATTTGTAACCACGTGAAACTCTAGACTCCAGCATGTCACTCAGAGAAGGAGCAGGTTCAGTGAGGTAGGAAGTAAAAAGCTTTAAACAGATAAATCCACTGCAGTCCTGCCTTGATTACAAAACCTTAGTTATCAATGTGTGCCCAGCCCACTTTTTTAACCTGATCAGACTACAGTGTAGGCAAGAAATTTTTGCCTCCATAACACGATCTAGATTTTCATCTGGTGGAAAATTTCACTGACATTTTCAGAGATAAACATGCTCTTTTCTAGCATAAAATTTAGATTGAACCAAACAAACAATAATTTTCCTGCTGACTTTAGACAGACTGGAAGTAGCTGGGGAAAATGGTCTGGATATTGCCTGATCTGAGGCTTGCCTCATTCTAACAACTTGTAATAGGAGGCATGACTGGTAAAAAACAAATAGGTGACTGTTCTAGAAGGGATACGAGCAAACTCACTTTCTGACTCTGTCTCAATTGCTTGTGTCTTCAGCCATGCCTTTAGGCTTCATACTCTTGCCCACGTGGCTATTGAACAGCAAAGCAGCTTTCACTGGCCACAGCTGATGTCTCTTTCCATCTCCATTATAAGCCACTCATTCCTAATAGTTGTGACATCAAGCTCATCCTGCCCTACAGACATCAACTTTTCTTCTTCCAGCCAGGTTGCTTCCCTTCTCTCCTGGCAAGTCTTCAGGAGAGAAGGACACACAGATCAGTGCAGGCTATCTCCTTATACTTGTTTCTGTCATTTAAAACCACAGCAACCTCCTGCAGCTCCAGAACTCAGGTTTCAAAGGAACAGTGGACTATAAGGGAAATGGTTTATTGTAGGAAGATGCTGAAATGAAGTCCAAAACCAGCACTGGACAGTTCTCTTTGTGTTGCCCAGCAGCCTTTTGTTGTGTTGATGGGCCAGCTATTGGGCAGTGCTTGTCCCTACCCAGGTGCTCTGGTGAGGGGTCCTTGGCCCTTCTCCCCTTTCTGTTCTGTTATCCCTCGTGGCTGAGGGTTAGGGTTAGGGCAGTGCCAGGGCCCCAGCCAGCCCTGCCCCTGTCCCGAGTCCATTGGTTAACAGACCCTTAACCCTGCCTCTCCCTCAGTTTTCACCCAATCCAGCCAGACGAGGGGACCGTCCCCAAAGGTCTGTTCATACCTGTGGATGTTTTGAATAAATGAGATTATTCTCTGCCTTGCAACTGCCTGGAACTCTTGTCTCTCCCTCCCCTCTCTGCCCCCATGGAACAAAGGGGATAGCAGGGAAACCTTTCTCCCTTTCCCTCCACGCCGCACAGAAGAGACTCTTTTCCTTAAAACCTATAGTTTATCAATCTTAATAAAAGGCTAGAGCAAAGACAAAGGAAAGAAGCAGACTGGAACATATCAAGTTGAAATATGCTTTCAGTCATGACCTGTTCCTGATCCAACCTGAGAGACCATTTATGACAACTGCATGACACAAAGCCAACCACCACTGACAAACTTCACATTACTTCAAGATACGTGAAATTCTACACAGTTAAGTCATATGAACTGAAGAAAACGGGAACAAAACCAGCCAACCTCCTCCATCTACCTCCTCTTCTACTCCCACACACATTTATTTCTTACAGAGAAATGACTGTTTATTTGCTGAAGCTTTTACAGAAATTTCTACTTGAATGTACCCAGCATGGAAAATACCAGCCTGAGCTCCTGTAACTTTGCTACACTTTAAGGACTTACTCCAAATGGTCCCTAATAGGTTTCAACACATGTTCTCCTCAAGTTCTTAGTTTCTAAGTGCTTTGATTGGTAAAAATCTAGTTTCAACAAAGCCATAAAGCTGGGCTTCCACACTGATCCTAAAATTCCTTCTTAATTTGCTTGCATACCACTAACTTTTGATTCAGGTCACTGTGATTGGAAGTGTTTCTAGGTAACTCCAAAACAGTAGTGTTTTACATCAGAGACTTCTGGAATGGAAACCAATTTTAAAATCAAAGTTACCATAAAACATTTACAAGTAATATCTAGTTGCATATGAACATACAATTATGTTCTCAAAAATACTTATAAATAACAGAAATAATAATTCAGATTTCAGAAAATAGAGTAAACGTGAGGAATTTAGTCTTGTATTAACACACATGCCAAAAAAAATCGGAAAGAACCCACTCTCTAACTCTCTATGTTATACTATAGAAATCAGATTGATTCTTTGTATAGACTATTGACTAAATACCGTATACTTCAAGGAATATTAAAAAAAAATCCACACAAAATTCAACTTCAAATTGTCAGTCTAACACAAAATAGCAAGACTAAGTTTAATATAACTATTCTGAATATATTTAGTATATATAATAAATACAGGTAACCTTTTGATATTATATAAAACACCACTTCTTTGTCTTAAATGAATATTAAAGAAGGAGCATTCACTTCCAGCACCTGGTAAGGATACAACTGTAAGAAAAAAGATTGAAAACATAAAACCTAACATGAGAAAAATAGAAAAACAGAACATGTCTCTTAAGCAAATTGCTTTCTTTTCAAATTCCAAATCTTCTAAGTCAGTAATCAAGTATATATAGGACTCATATTAAACATTTATTCTCTTGTTCAGGAAAAAACTACAATCTGAACCATAACTCAGAAGAATTTCTGAGGCTCTTTCAATGACAGATAGGCCACAAACAAAAATGTCATTTAACCATATGTCAGGGTGATAGAATCCTTCCTGATCTGCAAATCACAAGCGAAGGTCAAAGTCTTTGAAAAAAAACAAAAAACCAAACACAGAACGACTCAGACACAAAGCTCAGCACATGCAGAAATATGGTGATCACCAAGATCAAATTGAAAAAAAAAGAAGTAGAAAATGCAATAAAGTTAATAATTATCTCTAATATTATTATCATTTCTCATCAGTTCTCAATTCACATCTGTACTAGATAGACACACCTGTATTATACAGATGTAATACTCTTACAATCAAATACTTTTACAGCCATAATTCCACTAGCCCTCAAATATCTAGTTAACTCCGAGTACAATCAATACTGAATTTGAAAATCTTAAAAATTTTATGAAAAACTGGAATGGAAAACAAAGTCCTGGCAGACAGCAAATGAGTGCATGCCTGCATGTGCCACTATCTTTTTGCCAGTATTACAGTCTATAAAATTTTGACATACCTCCAAATTACAAGGATGCATTGCTAGTACATAAACAAATATTAAAAGCCACATCAAAAACAAGGGATATGTGCAGAAACATAATTTATACTTTGTTTTTTTAAAAATGCTTACATCTCTTTTCTATAACACATTTTCCTGATCTTTTTTCCATTAAGAAAGGCAACCAAACAAAGTTTGCGTTTATTCTAACTCACCACAATGCTCTCTTGAGAGTCAAACTTCTTTTTCTTTGATTTCTTTGTTTCTGTTAGGCCAGCATGGTGTCTGAAGATTTCCTCAAAGCGGACTTTGGTTTTTGCCTTTGCCTCACTTTCAACTGCAAAAAGAAATCTAGAGTATGATTCATTACCTCAATAATCACCATTGCTAAAAAAGTGCATAATCATGCTTTAAAATGGCAAAGGATGAGAATTATTTATCAGGGAAAGTTTACCAACAAATTTGCTTAGTATTCAGTAAAGAAAAAGGCTGTTGAATACTCAGCTACAACATATTTAGTATTGTTATTACAATTTTTACAAAAGCCCCCAAATTTAAAATAAAAAACCCCACCACTTTGAAAATCAGCTATAATCATGCACTCAAAGAGCCAATGCAGCACTGAAGATTTACATAAGACAGAAGTAACTTCTATTATTTGCATCTATAATAATAATGGCCAATCTTCGTGAATGAAGATTTGTGAAGTGCTCTCCCCACGAGGGGGGGCCCTTCCAGCCTGCGCAGTGGATTTTTTAGGTGAGGCACAGCGTGCACAGAACTGGCCCCACCCTTTAACTCCTAAGGTCCATCTGCCATGGCCGAGCGAGCTTAGACAGTGACAGTGAAGTCCTTGGGACTGTCACAGCACCCGGTACTAACCCGGAATGACCCTTCTCAGCATCCGAGATGTGACGGGATGGGATGGCAGGGAGGCATTGAACTGCCAGGGGATGGTCCCCACTGAGACTCGAACTCGCG
Organism: Sakesphorus luctuosus; assembly: GCA_013396695.1. Classification (NCBI taxonomy): domain Eukaryota; kingdom Metazoa; phylum Chordata; class Aves; order Passeriformes; family Thamnophilidae; genus Sakesphorus; species Sakesphorus luctuosus. The sequence continues at coordinate 211,030 of VWZD01005278.1, forward strand.
ACCTTGGGATTCAGAGACTGGAGTGCTCTCCGTTACACCATGGGAGTTCTAACTGTAAAATATGTACTGAAAATTAAACAGGAAGTATTCTTACCTGCTGGCATTTTCAGTGCTCAGTTACAAGTGGCTCAACCAGCTGCTTCTTTCTCAGAATTCACCATCCTAATAAATTAATTAAAAATTTTCCTTAACATAACTGGTCCACAGACTTGAAGCTAACAATTGAATGTGTGCTGATTAATATCAGGTACAAGTGTTTTAGTTTAGAAATAAATGTTTCCCTATTTGTCTACGTTATTAGAAGCTTCCTGCCATCAAATCCCAGCTCAGTATTCTTAGCATCTATTTGATATTTACTATGTGAGAGTAAATAAAAAACAACCCTACAACTGGCAACAGCGAAATAACCCATCCCTGTAGTCTTCTACTCTTCTAAGAAACCCAACAGTTTATTTAAATAACAATGTCCAATAAAGCCATTTACATTGAAGCCTTTCTAATCAGGTTCCCATCCTGACAGCATCATTGAGGAAGTTACATTGTAGTCAGCTGACAGCTTCCAAAGCAAAGATTAGTATCTGCCAGCAAATCTAACATTATTACACATCTCTAAATATTTATGTTTACATAAAACATTTGTATTTTTCATAAACAAACAAGAAATTACATGAAACTCCTTTCTCTAGAGAAAAAATGTTAGGCCCTCCTGGTTCTGGAGAAAAGCCTACAAATGCAACCCAAACAAAGCCTGAAGGCAAATAAAAGCATTACACAGCTTTATCTTTTCATCAAGAAAATTCAGAATGTTTTACAAAAAACTTTAACACAAAAAGCTGTTTTGTAAACAGTGGAACTAATGAAATCTAGATTTCTATGAAGGTGTTATGCTCCCCTCAGCCTTCCATGCAGTGAACTTCTGTACCTATCACCCTGACAGCCCATCAGGCAAAAGCTCCAAGTCTCCCACAGGCCATACCTCCTGTTAGACACAGTAACTCCTGTTGACTGGACACCCAGACTACACTGATCCTGACAAATTAAGACACAGTATTGAATGCTACCAGGCCGCATGGTTGCATTACTCTCACACCAGTTTGGTCCAAGCCACTTAACACTCACTCAAACTATGCCTGGATACAATTTAGGATTTATTATGGGTTATTATTAACAGGCAGTTTGCATGCAGGTAATCTGATTTAAGGCTGAGAGAGTTTAATAGTGGTAAAGGCAGCCAAACATACCACATGGCCTCAACACTAAAAATCACTCCTGGGCACACACATCTTACCAGCACAGGGAAAAGCTGAGGCAGTATTTGGGTCCCCAAACACCTGCACCACCATACCCTCACATGCCTCTCATCTTTCTTTCATGGTGTTACTTGCACAGGCTTCAGATCATTCCACACTTGTTACTTCCAGTACTGTGTTGTGCAGGATAACCAAAGGAAACCAAATTAGCAAAAATAAAGAAAAAATTGTTCAGGTTGGTTTGGGATTATAGAAGTGCTGACTAGTCAGTTGCCAGGTGTCATTAGTTTTCTTTATGTCTTAAGCAAAGAATTTACACTACGAATCCAACATTCTAAGGATATTTGAAATGAGCAAGGATGGCCTGAAGATACTCTACTGAAAAAATAAAAAAGTTTAGTTCTGTAATATGCTTCAACCTGACACTGATGAGGTTGCAATATTTTCACTAACTGAAACATGTTTTGACTCGCAAAGCTTTACTGTCACAACTAAACTAGTAACAATTAAAAATAACACTTATTACAAGAAATGGTAACCGAAAACACCACTGGAAAATAAAACTGCTATTGCAATTTACACTCAGTTACACTAAATGGGTATTTTAAAAGTACTACAGTTATTAAGAGCTGCTTTCCAAGTAGTCAATATACAATAGGCTAGAAAACTCTTATAATTTAGAAGAGTAGAAAAAGAAACATGTTTACAAAATACATCAGATTCTATCACTTTAATCATCCACTGAGGACCACAAGAACATGGAAAAGTCTCTTATGATTAGTTGAGTGATTTCAATCAGCCCTTGAAACCTAATTACAAACAACAAATGAAACGCTAAAGGGCTCTTAAATTTAAAACAAAAACTACAACAGACAATACAGAACACAAAAGCAAAATTAGTTCCAAGTATGGAAATAATTTTATGGTGAAAGGTTAAACAAATAAGACCACCAAAACACCACCCCAAAACAACCAAACTATAGGTAAAATAATTTTGCAGATACATTTGCTTATAATGTAACAAACAGCTCTCCAAAGGCCAGGGTCACCTCATGGCTGCCAGCACTGTCTGCAGAATGCCTAATTTGGAAAATTCACCAATGTGTCTATTTATTCAGTAAATGTCTACTCTCCTGTGGCAGTAAAATTAAGATATAAAGTCCTCTAATGATATGCTATTATTTAATACACATTTCCAATTTAGAGTTTCATGACCTTTGACACGGTGCATTAAAGCAACTATTAGACTTATGTAAATATAGATCATTAATCAACAGGGTAAGATCAAAGCTGTTTACTTAGTGTAATCTCACCTTGAAATAGGAGAGATTTAATCGTATATCAAAGTTCAGCAACTATAGTGCCCCAATCTGAATAAACTCAGCTATCATTAGTTTTGTAAAATGCATTTTTGCCTGATCAGATTGGATCTCTTCCATGTTAGGAAATATGAGACAATTCAGGAATGACAAAAATACATACCTGGAACAGTGGCATATTCCAGCCACCAGGAACAACTAGGGGAACAAATTAATGAAGTCCAAACTGCCTAGAATCACTATATACTTTCTTCAAAATCACCTAGTTTGCTTTTCTCTAATATTCCATGTATATATACATATATATAATACATATATTTATATATAAATACATATAAAATGAATTTATAAAAGTTTTACAATACTAAATTGCTATATTCTACAGCTGTAATATAGGAATTCTCCATGCCATGCACGCCACAAAAGCCACTGTTCACAAAAACACTTTTACTGGTCACTGAAAAAAGATATAAATCAAACCTATACTATAATGAGCAGAATGTACAGAATTTGTACTATGTAATGTGAAGCAACAAATTTCCTGCCTACTTAGGACCATTCAGGAAACTGAGTTGACAAAATATAATTGCACACTTCAGGATTTTCCTACACTAAATTCCTTGTTTTTATTCTGTCACAAAAAATGAACACAAACTTCAGTGGCTGAAAACAAGTAGAATATCAGGCCTAGTTTTACTTCTCATCTTTTAGATCATAGTGGGAAATCTTAGGTTTTACTAGTAAGTTTACAATTCAGCTACCTGTAGGTATCACTACTTTAAAACTGAAAGAGCTTCAACTCAGAATTATACAGCAAAATAACACTGAACTGAATCTGTTTCTCTTCACTACTGATAAATGTGACATCAAAAACCAATCTGGTTTTATTGAAGAAAATTTAATCCAGACAACTGATAGATAGCTTTATTATCACCAGGTAAACACCTATGTACTTGCATATCAAATAAACACTACTAAAAGTGCAGTAACTTTCTACTAGTTCAGACGTGCCTGCAAAAACTTTGTGTTCACACTAATTAAAAAGATGTTGTAAAAAGCTGGTGCTACTCTCAGTTTTCTAGTAGTATCAGGAAGGTTCAGCTTCGGAACCATTCAGCTGGCTTTTTTTCTCCCAGAAATTTGGCACCTTTAGTCAAGAGAAAGTTGCAAATAGGTTCCGTCTGCCCTGGTGGCAAAACTATGGACTTCAGTTCTACGGAAGGAAATACGGCTGACTTATTGTTTATTAAAGTCTCTGCCTTATCTGATAATTATGCTAATGTATTTTCACAAAGAGACCATCACGAATACTTTAATTTCCAATGTGACATTTTGCTTTGCATGGAATAGGGTTAGATATAAAGGAACACTCCCAGCACACACCACAAATGGACTAACTGATGGAATTATTTAATGGGCATGTGACGTGCGGCTGCACATTCCTCACGGGAGGGAGGCATCCCCCTTTGGAACTGACTGACTCAGGCGTGGAGAACGTGTCGCGGCGTACACACTGACCACGCAACGTCACCCCAGTGAACTACAAAGCTTTTAACGAGAGGGGGAGGAATAACACTGATCAGGGGATTACGGCTTCCCGCGGCACCGCTCCGTGTCACAGCCCAGGCCGCCTGTGCCGCACAGTGAGCCCGCGAGGTTACCCAGCACAACCGCGGCGCTGCAACCAGCGGGA
>VWZD01005278.1:215320-254565 GCA_013396695.1 Sakesphorus luctuosus
CCCGCCTTGGGACGCGCACCGCGGCGGGCGCCGGCAGGACCCCGGCCGCGCACAGCCCTCCCTGCCCGGGGCGCGGCTCCGCTGCCCGCGGGGGCATCACTCACGTCGGGCCCGGAGCTCCCGGGGCGGCGGCGGTGGCGGCGCCGTGACCGGCCGGGCGGTGCTTGCGGGTGCCCCGACTGCCCCTCCGCCAGTAAGATCGCTGCCGCTCCACCCCCGCAGCGCCACGCCGGTGGCTCTGCCCAAAACAACCCCGGCTTCCAAGGAAACGGCGCGCGGCGCACGCGCGCAGGGAAGCGGGGTGGGGAGTTGCGGGAGCCTGTTGGGGGCACAGGTGTCTGTCGGGCCGGCGGGGGCGGTGCTGCCCCCGCGCCAGGATGTGGCTGTGACCGTGGCTGGGGAAGCATGTTTTACACGGGAAGGTTCCGGCGCTTGGCTCAGCGGGGCCGCGTTCCGGCTCTGCGCGCTCGGATGTTTGACTCTCATGCGTCATAAACTGCTTAGGAAAACCTTTCTGGAAGCGCGAGATTGGAATTTAGGGGAAAAAGAAAAGACTGAAAAGCATTAGAAACGGGAGCCCTCCCAAGGGGTTTCTTATGGTGGTACACTGGGAAAAAAAGTGTCAAAATTTACAAAATAGCTCGAGTTCAGACAGAAGCGGCTTGCAGAAGGAAGTCTCTGGGTAACAGGTTCTGTTGGAGTCAGGAGCGCGTCTGCAAAGTGTTGGAAATGGACATCAGCTTTCCGCAAACGGCCGCACAAATGAATGTCCTTAAGCTGTGCAGGTCCTGGTGAAACCTTTATTTCTTGTCTGATTTAGTAGCTAACTTAAGCAGTGTTGGGCTTGGGGTTTTTTCCCCCTTAGGAATAATAAAACTCGTTACTGTCATGGAAGAGCTGTATGTTCATTTCTTCTGTGTAAAAGTTGATTAAAACTGTCCACAGTTCTTTCATGCACTAGAAGGTTTGAGAAATTAATGCAAGGCCTTGGATGACTGTGGTCAGACGTTTTCAGAGCCAATCTGGGTAAAACTAAGCTTTTGGTTGACAGCAGTTTGTACAACATAGCGGTGAGCTATTGCTTGTCATCCTATGGCTATGACATAGTTCTCAAGCTCAAATTCTGTCAATGAATTACACTGGCTGCCAAAACAATGCACATTCTGAAATCTTGCTTCCTTGTTTCTCAAACGTTACTAGTGACAGATGCTATTACCTCTTTCTGATATTTACCTGCCCTTTCCTTTCTCAAATGCTTACATGCATTACTCATCCTTTTTCCATAAGGTGGGTGTCCTGGGTTGCCTTGGCATAACACAAACAAAAAGCAGCTCCTCAGCATTTCTTGTGCTTCTTTTTTATCTTTGGTTTATCTCTATTCTCGTATATCTCCATCCTTGGTAGCGCCCCAGACTCCATTAAATAATGGCCTTGAACAACTTGATCTCACTTTAAGGCTGGCCTTGCATGGATTGAAGAGAAGATTGGACCAGAAATCCAGATGTCCTTTCCTAAGTAGGTTGTATGGTTGTGACATTATTTATTAGGTTTATATTTGATGTATAATTAGATGACTAGTTTTCACAGTAGCCAAGACACTTAATATGGTCTCAGAGATAGACATAAGCTAAACATTCTAGTCATGTCTGTAGCCTGGCAGGGTTCCGAATAATCAAAATTCCAGCCCCAACTTCCAATGTAGAGAAAATGACAAAATGGTTCCCCAAGAGACTGCCAATTTATGATTACTGTGTTATGTTACCTCTCTTTGATAAGCCATATTTTACATCCACAATTTGTTCAGGATACAGCAGAAAAACTACCTCTTCAATGTCTTTGTTTTTAAATGTCAATACCAGTCCTAACAGCCCTAGTACAGACAGTCACAGGATCACAGAATGTTCTGAGCTGGAACAGGCCCACAAGGATCATCAGGTCTAATTCTTAAGTGAATGGTCAAAAACCAGATAGGTCCATACCTAATGTCAGCCACAATCTGACAAATTGTACCAGAAACTAGGCCTTTTGCTTGAGAATCTGTTAAAGGACTGTAACTGATGAAGACACGCTCCAAAAGCTTTCAATACCCCAACTTGCACAGTGCCCTGTGAGCTTCCTTGCTCAGTTTTGCCATTGTCTGGTATAATGCTGCTTAAGCATTGTCCTCCCCAGCAAAAACAAACCATATTGTGAACAGTAGAATATATTATTGGGTATGGCAAACCAATGGGCTTCTGGAAAGCGAGACAAGGTGAAGTGGAAAGTGATTTATGGTAAATTATGAAGAATGCTGTAAGCCTTGAAATTATGCTTCCTGTGAGGATTAGGATTGGGGTTAAATGAGAATCTTCTGTGGCTCACAGAACTAAGATGTGGGTTGGTGTCCACCATATAAAGCCCCAGGGTACGTAGGGTTGTAATTCTTAGATGGTAGATGTTGAGAGTGTTGCCAGATGGCTTTTCTGAGAGGAAAACTGAAGAAAGATCCTACTTTTTCAAATCTTACCATTTATAAGATCTCAGAAGTCCCCCCAGGGTTTGGAAAAATGCTGAGCCTGGCAGAGTGAGTGGGTGTCCTGGTTTCAGCCAGGACAGGGTTAATTTTTGTAGTACGCAGGAGACATGGCTAGAACATGGAAGCTATTCTATACCGCCTACATCATTGCTGGGGATGGAGGGAAAGGGACTCTTCTGGGGAGAAGGGGTGCCTTCCAGTCAAGCGAGGACAGGGTGGATATAGGGATGTGTTAACTCTGGTCCTGAGCCACAGGGAGCAGTTGAGGTGGTATGGCTGCACTTGGGTTGAGCTCTGCACTTTTTCTTTTATACTCTTTTCTTATTGTTGCTGTTACTGTTTATTTTTATTATCTCATTGCTGTTTCCAGTAAATTCTTCTTACCTCAATTCATCTTTGCCTTTTATGCCTCTAGTTCTCCTCTCCAATCTGCTGCAGCAGTGAGGAGGAGGTGAAAGGTGGGGAGAGGGAGCGAGTGAGCTTTGTGTGGTTTGCAGTTTCAGTGGGAACACTAAATTGAGGAATACCATTCCTAAATGACAACCGTGGCCTGTGACAGCTGGAGGCTCAGTTATGGTTAAAGACAGTAATTTTTTATCATTGACATAGAAAGCAGATTTGATGTCTAATATTTGACCTGTCAGCATCAGTAATGGGCCACAAAGCCTTCTAAATAAACCTGGCACTCGACATCAACAGGTTATCCTATTACTAGTACAAACTTGTGTTAAATTTCTAGGAACACTTGTTTCATGAGAATGTCTTACAGAGTTCTGTAGCCACTACACCTATGAAAAACACAAGATACTGTGCAGTCTGAGTTTGTCTCAGTTTGAGGGGAAAACCCAAAATGTTTACCCACAAGTGGAGGAGGGGGTTTCCTCCACAATAATCACGCCATTCTTTATCAAATTTAAGAAAAAGAACTTTAATCAGAAAATGGATACAAGAAGGATAACTGTTCTTAACTGATATCTATATCTATATCTATATGTGTGTGTGTGTGTGTAGGTATAGATATAACTGTAAACAGACCAGAGCAAACTGCTTCCCCAACACCACGAGAAAAAAAACAACAACAACCAAACCCAGCAGGTTTCCTCCTGGAGAAAAGTTATACTTATGAACAGTGTCTGTGTCACAGCCCGACTGGCTGCAGGGTGAGCTCCCAGTTCCTCTTCAGCAAGACAGATGAGAGGCGAGCACCCAGATGAATTCTGTCTCTCCCTCTGTGTCTCTTGTCCCAAATGAAGAAGGAAAACTGGAAGTGGAGAACCGCCGCGTGTCCTGGAAAGCAGCTGCAGCTTCTCTCTCCCAGGTCGCTGCCCCAGCCGGGGCGGGCAGGCTGTGACGCTGCAAGTGGCAGTGAGACTGGAGCAGAGACCGGGACCCCAAATGCAGCAACCAGGAGAACAGCCGTGGCAAGGAGAAAAGAACCGGATCCCCAAGAAGCAGCAGTCAGGGGCAGGACAAAACGGCTTCTCCCCTACCGCTGCACACACCCCCTTGCTCCTGCGTTCAGCCAAGCTAAAAATGGAAATGTTCCCCAAAACCAAAAGAGACAGCCTGCCCCCCACCCAACCGATCAAGAAGAAGATGGTAGCAGTTAATTACTTGTTTTTGTTAACTAATGGCATGGGCAGTTAGTGGCAGGGGAGAGAATTTACATAATAATTCGAAACTACAACAGAGTTCTAGAAGCAAGTAGTGGTCAGACCCATTTTCCATGTCAGAGGAGAACACATTTCACCTCTTCAGCTGATTTGTTTAGTTGGATTTTTTTGATATATAGGCAGATGAAAATGCTGCAGCTCTTATTGATAAAGAATAGATTCCATGATAAAACCAGCTGTGTTAAATTTGGTACCTTCATACTGGGACAGTTAAAAATCACTATTCTGGAGACAAGAACTTTCCATATAGAAAGTTACTGTAAGCCAAGGTTTGACACGCTGTTTAAAGAAGACTTTTTGCCCCCATGCAACATCTTATGAAGTCCTATGTCTTACAGTTCTTTCAGTCTGCTTTGCATAGTATATAACATTATTTGCTGATATTAAGCAGTTCTTAAGGTTGCTAATCATACTTTCATTACAGCTAAAGATGTTGCAGTGTGCATTCCAATGTGTGTCTCGGATATATTTTTTTAAATCATTTTCTAACAGCGATTTTTTTTTCCCCCACAACATTTCAACTTCACTTGTTATTGCAAAGGCAATGAAAGTCAAGAGCAGCACCTAAGAAATCCAGCCTGGAAACCTATACAGCCCCCAGAATAACAGGATGATTTTTGTCTACTTTGATGGCCTGTGTAACAGACCGAAGAAAACAAAGCTTACTCCAAACCCAACACATCCTGCCCAAAAGCACAGAAGACTGTGCAATTTCTATTCTGCTAGAAGGAGTAAGGCAAGACTTTCAGAAAAGATAAAACAGCAATTATGGATGCATGGAGCTTTTCAATGGATTGAAAAGTATGTGGTCACTGTGTTCACCTGATTTTTCAGTTGCGGGGGGCTTGCATATAAAAGGCTTCCCATCATCTTACATTTGGTATGTGCAAGAAGTAGGAAGGGACATGAACAATGATGGCACATTGTAGTGTACAGGTAGAAAGTTTGTAGCTATCAGATATATTCTGAGTTTCAGAATGATGAAGAATGGATCAAGGTTCTTGTCAGAACTTAAGAATAAAACTGTCACATGCAGGGACAACCTGTAGGTGTCACTTGAGTGTACAAAATAGAAACAAGGTTTGGATTGGGTAACTCAGCCCTAAAGATACAGTGATATTTTGGTAGATGTTAATTGTTTAACTGGTCCTTGGGTTTTTTTTCTTCTTGATAGCAAATGTAATTCAGTTTCTGGTATTGGGTATTCAGAGCAAACAGTCTGGTTGTTTGACATAAGCTTGAGTAATTTATAGGACAACTGAAACAAGAATATATGATAGTGATAAGAAAAAGAAACATCACAAAAGTTAAAGTCAATCACTAATTTCTTTAAAATACTTGTGCAGGATGTTCTGCATCCTGAGAATATTGCATCTGGCATGCCCAATTTCTAGTGCTTTAAAGTAAGTCACAAGGTCTGACTGCACTGGAAAACTGGTGTGCCCCTAAATTGTCTGTGTTTATTTGGCAATCTGTGTTTCTGTGGCTGCTTTTCAGAGATCTGAAACTTTTTGAGCTGAAATGATTTCCATGTTAGATCAAATCCTGACTCATCTCCTAATCCTAAAATGAGTGCCCTTAGTTTAGGGGAATACACGATCAGTCCTTTCTCAGAAGAGAACTTCTGCTTGTATTTAAGACTGTTCTTTATCCTCATTGACTTTATTGAGCCACAGTTACCATCTCAAAGTGTTTTCTGGAGTATGGATTTTCTTTTTCTTGTGTTCTATTGCCTTCTTGTGGGTGATAGCTCTTTGAAAACTAAAATTCTGTAATGCAGAAAACTTATATCACAGTCTATTACATTTTTTACTTGTAGGTCAAGACCAAAAAATTCTTACATTAAAATTCAACAAAACATTTAAAGAGACCTACTTTTTTTTTTGTCCTATTTGAACATGTTTCTAATTTAACACTTTGAAATGTTTTAAGGAAATCAAGCCTTAGTTGTTATCTTAATGCAGAGGCTTGGACGGAGGCTAGAACTATGAATTGGCACAATGCTATCATCTGGTATTAACATGAAATGTAAGACTTCTAAATTTTCAATAAGGAATTTTATTTTTGATTTTAAATGGGCTGAAAGTATTAGGAGCGTCACATCAACACTCTCTCGTATCTCAGATTGTGTACCAATATGTTTGACATACTAGATTATCTATTTATAATAATTTGTTACATTTCTACAACATGAAGAAAAGAATAAGGTAATTTATTTTTTTTAACTTCCAGAAAACTAGGTTTCAGAAGCCATAGGTTCAAATTATCTTTCCAGACAATGAGATCATGAACCTTCTGAAGAAAAAGTTATTGTGTTTTCAGTAGAATTAGTAATTCTTGAGCAATGTCTCCTGAGATATAGCTAAACCTCTGCTGATGTCCTATCTTCAGAACAAGAATGCTGTCTTTTTGAAAGCAGGTTATCATTTAGAAAACTCATATATTCACAGAAAACTTCAGATACCTCGCCACAGGATGGCAGTGTAGCAGCACATAATTAAGTCTAATTTTTCTTACGTGTTCTGGAAATATTGGATATTGGAGCTAGAATTTGTCTGTATGTAAGTGCAGTATTGTTGCTTTTGTTCAAAGTACCATTGTTCCACTTGTATGTTTGGTGCATCTTTGCATATGTTTTAATTAACATGCTTTCCTTTTGCGTTATTAGCTATACAATAAGCTTTAATAAAGATTAATGAATCTTCTGAATATCCTTATTGTATCCCATGATTAACAGTATTTTATTTGTAGACTACTTGCCACAAACTTTTCCAGAAAAGTAATTTATTCTTTTTTGTTTCGGAATGTAATTGTTGATGTGCTTCATCTGGTATCTTTCTTTTGTTTTAAAGTGTTGGGTTTTCATCAAGTCAGTTTGGAAATTTTAGTTCATAGCCCTTTGGTAGGTTCTCATAACTTTTTTCCAAAGCCTTCAAGCCTGTCTTTTTAAACGTTGTTGTTTCTCTCACTGCGATATTTTATTCTTCAGTATTTTATTAAGGTTCTTTTCTTTCCATGCTCCCACTGCTTTCTTGAGTAAGAATCACTATTGTCAGCAAAAGAGTTGTGATTTTTTAACTGGGGAAGTACTTTAATAGTTCCGTTGCAAATATGCTGTTGTGTATATTGTGTATCCTTGCTGTTATTTGTTTCAAATCGACCTGTTGTGGAGACTTCTTCACTGAAGGTATCTGAGAGCTACATGAAGCAATGGGAGTTTGCCTTCATGACAAAATTTCAGGCCATATCTATAAAAAACATTACACTTTAGTGCAATTCATATTTTTATATCAAAGCCACTAAATTTTTTCATGCTTCTTTGATTAGCAAAGGGATAACACAACTCTGGACTTGTACTGAAGTCTAAGAGTCTGCCTTTCTAGGGGGACTCTAGGTGATCCAGTTGAGAGTTACACTTGGCCGATGTGTAGGAAGGAGCTGGTTTTTGTAGAGAGCACTTTGTGCTTGATTGAGCATGTCTAAGTATCAGTCAAAAGTGAGATAACTTGTAGTGACTTTTAAAATTTATTCAAACTCCAAGAAAGATAAGGTTTTTAGAAAGGATATTGAGGTGTTGGAGCATGTCCAAAGAAGGGCAATGAGGCTGGTGAAGGGGCTTGAGCACAGGTCCTATGAGAAGCAGCTGAGAGAGCTGGGGCTGTTCAGCCTGGAGAAGAGGAGGCTCAGGGGAGACTTTATCACTCTACAACTACCTGAAAGGAGATTGTTGCAAGGTGGGGGTTGGTCTTTTCTCCCAGGCTACCAGCAACAGGACAAGAGGACACAGTCTTAAGCTACACCAGGGGAGGTTTAGGTTGGACATTAGGAAGAAGTTCTTTACAGAGAGAGTGATTGGGCATTGGAATGGGCTGCCCAGGAAGGTAGTGGGGTCACCATCCCTGGAGGTATTTAAGAAGAGACTGAATATGGCACTTAGTGCCATGGTCTAGTAGACAAGGTGGTGTTTGGTCAAAGGTTGGATTAGATGTTCTCAGAGGTCTTTTCCAAACTAGTTGATTCTGTGATTCTTGATTCTGTGACTGGATGTCATTTTGTCATGAAACAAACTGGAACTAAATAACATAAGAAATCTCATCTTAGCTCTCTACTGAAATTCTGCATTCAACCTAATGACAGTTTATTTCTGCCCTGAGTTATTTGGTGATTCTGCCTCTGTTAGGATGATGTGCTGGTACTGTGCTATAGTCAGTGTTGGTATCTGCCCAGGAAAAATAAAAGCTTCAGCTTTAATTTGTCTTACTTAAATGCACCATTCTTTCAAAGTTACATATTAGGTTTGTAAAGTGTAAGTTGACATTAAGAATAAGAAAGTTAGTAAAGAAAATTACTAATTAAACATCTAAATGGTTTGATGATTGAGAGCAAAATGAACAGAACACTATTTTTCATAAAGTGTTTCTCCTTACTGCTCCTGTGTTCTTGTGCACAGCAAGAATACAAATTGCTTGTGAAGATGCTCCTAGTTTAAAAAAAATCCTGCAGTTTAGATATTCAGTATAGAGAAGATCAGTCTCTGTTCTGCCTTTTCTGTTGAACAAGAAGGCAGGAATTGACTGAAGATACATTTATACCATTCAATTTTCAGTGTTGACTAGCTCTGCAACATTTTATTGCCATCTCTAGAAATCTTTAAAAATCCTGTCTTGACAGGGCTTTTTTTATGTCTTTAACCTGGCATGATGCATAAAGACTATCTATTTAGCCATTGTTTCTATGTCCATTTTATCAGTTCTACATTTTCTATCTCCTAATTACATGCCTGTCTCAATGCTGTTACCTTCTGAGTACAGACATCATGTAGAAATAAATTTTTGGCAAAAAGTTTTCCTTGTTGCTCATTTCATTCTACATTTATTAATTAAGTTCTTTTGTTTCTGAAACCAGGAATCTGGGAATTGTTGAACCTTATTCTTTTCCTTCTACACTGTTTTTCTCTAAGGCTTTCTCTGTCTACTGTTGGAACACAGAATTTGTACTTTAACATAGTGTTCCCTCCTTTTTCTGTGTTTGGAATGCTTATTTTCTTTACTGATACAGTTGCTTCTTATGTTCTTTCTGTATCTTCTTGCTCTTAAGTTAGGTAATCTAAAGCCAGCTACTCTTTCTTGTTTCTTCAAGAGAATAGAGGGAAGTTTTTGCTTCAGGATGCAGAACTTAATACACATGCATTTTGCTACTTGTTTTCTGTGACTACCTGAAGCCCTTTTAAAGCAAGGACACAGCATCCTGACCACATCAGGGGCTAAGATCTCAGATGCAGGTAAATTAATCAGTCAAATGGAAAACCTATTGCATAATACCCATGTATTGGAAAATAACAGGATCAAGGTTACTTGATTTACTCCTGAAACACTTAATAGGTACTGTTATTATCTCTTTGGTATTTTGATGGGCAAGGTTTCTTGCTAGATGTTTTATGATTTTGCAAACTGTTCTATGCCTGTGGTCATTATATTACTAGCAGTCTTTTCCTAAGATTGTATATAATCTGGTTCTGCCTATCAGACACAGTAATTTTCTATCATTGTCCATTTCAGTTCTTTGTTCAATTATTCTACTTTTTCATGTCTCTGGTCTCTTGGTCATTTCTCTTACTTGGGCCTGCAGATGTTCACATGATTAAAAGATTATTTTTCTATTACCCCAACTCTCTGAAGCTTTCATGTACTGCTTATTGAATCACCTTCTCTAGTCTAAATGGTTTTGGGTTTCCATTTCCCCACTGCAGCTCACTTCTCTGCATTACTGGATAAAGCTGGAGTACACTTGAATCCTTACTCTTATATACTTAATGTATAAGTTCAGTTACTAGTGAATGGTTATGAAATTACTTTCATTTCTCACTATCCTTTTTAGTGTACTTTGCATTACTATGTAATACTGATGTTTCATAGCTCTCATCTTTTGTTTGCACTGCCCAAACTTGTTTTTTTAATAAGCTGATGGAGCTTGCCTTTCTCACCCTAGCTCACTGAATTAATTCTACTTATCACTTTTAGTTGTTGCAGCAGCTGGTACTAATCAAATGAGCTGTGGAAAGAAAAGTCTATTTGCTGTGCAGGCCTCAGATCACAGAACACAGGACTCTGGAGTGATCTGCAATCTCTTTGGCCTTTTTAATACAAGGCAAACCATACGCATATCATTATAGACTGTTCATAAAAATCTTCCAAAGCTGAAGTTTCCACAGCCTCTTCACCCACTGTGTCCTGCTGTGGTGTTACCTGTGGTCTGAGAAAATTTAAAGAACAAAAAATGGTGGAAAAAACCTTAAAAGATAATCTGGTCTAACTTTTCATGTGAAATGCAATCTACTTAGATGGGTGTATCTAGCACACTATCCAGTCACATCTTGAAAATCCCCAGTGATGGGGCTTCTGCACTGTGAAAGGCTGTTCCAGTGATTGACTGTTTTTACAATTTATGTCTTATGTGGAGATTAAACCTCTCCCACTGCAACCTGTAGTCATTGCCCTTTGTCTTCTCCATGGGGCTTCTTGTGAAGAGAGACCCTTTGGCCTCTGTGTAGCCACCTTTTAAGTACTGGAATACTTTGATGAGTTCTCTCTGAGCCTTCTCCATGGAGAAAAGACCTAAGACTTTCAGTCTTTGATCATCTTTGTGGCCCTTCTTTGGACTTTCTAGGCTCTCCATATCTTTCTGGAATTTTGGGGACCAGAACTATACTGCAGGTGCAGCTGGGCAAGCACTGAGTAGAGTGGGGCATTTGCATGTCTGTCCCTGCTAGTAAGGCCTCTTCTGCTGTCATCCATATTCCCCCTATTCCCTGCCAAGAGAGCAGATTATTGTCTTCCTCTTTGCATCAGGCAAGAGGAGCATTCTTCAGAATTTGAATAGTAAAACAATTTTTTTTTCTCAGTCTTTTCTCCAGCCCAAACAATCTCAATGCTTTTCATCTTTCCTCATAGACAGTGTGTTAGAGACTTTCAGCCATGCTTACTGATTCTTGTTAGACTTTGGAGTTGGTCCAAATCTCTTTTAAAATGTGCCTGAATTAAACAGTATTGCAACTAGGGGCTTAGAGTTGAAAAAATTAAAGTAACAGCTATACCAATCTTCTGCATGATAGTCATGTGCTTTTTACCCATGGTCTTGATACTATTGACTCACATACAGCTTGTTGACCCTGTAGTTTCAGATCCTTTTCAGCACAGCTGCCAGCTAAACATTCCCCAGTTTATATGCATACTTATTGCTGTGCATCTACATCTTGCACATTTCCTTACTGAATTGCAGTCTTCTTTTTCAGATTTATTTCCTGTTTGTCAAGATCTCTTTGAATTATAACCCCTTTGCCCAAAACACTTACAGTTCCTCACAGGCTGGTATAACTGCCAGTTTAAAAAGGTTCCTCTTTACAGCACAGTTCATGAACTAATGCATCAAAGGGTATCAGCCTTTGCAGAGTCCTGCAAATGTCACATTGATACAGCTTTCCTTATTGATAATTGGTAATGAATTAGTGATGGCTGCTTCTAAATAAGTTTTCCACCATTTTTATCCCTTCAATGTGCATATTTCATCTAGAGTAGGTAACGTTTGCATAGGCAAACTAGATATGTGAAAAAGTGTCAAAAACTCTACAAAAGATTGATGTATAGTATCTGTTGTGTCTTCCTTATGCACAAAATATTAGCTTCTCAAAGCATGGTAGTCTTTCACAAAAAGAAACTATGATCTGACTCAAATTATTTTCAACCCAACTGTGATGAGTGTTACTTCAGTCATGCTGTGGGTTGATTATTCATTCCATGATACGTTTTATTCTTTTTTTTTTTTTTTAAATAGGAGCTGCTGCTAAACTGATAGTTAGGTAATTTCCAAACAACACTTTTAATCCTTCCCCTACGCTTTTATATTTGTCCTTGCCCAGCCTTGGAAGTTCCTAGAGACAGTTCAAAGAAGGATCACAGAAACAACTACAGAAGAGTTACAAGGTAGGACTAAATCTGTTTATTAGAAAGAAAGTTGGGCTGAGGTACTTTCAAGACTGAGGTGTTTACTAGGCTCATACTAATACTTACATTTGGAAATGGGAAGAAATTTTGTCTCTGGCTTATGTTGACAAGAACTTTTGCATCCTTGAGCAGTTACCAATATGGTTTGCCTGCTGAGATATTCATCCTGACTTAGCTAGCATCTGTCACTACTGAGAGTCAAGCCCTTGTCTTTGCTTGGGACATACATCTTAATCATCTGAGAACAGAAATATTTTATGTACAGATTTATGTACAGGTGCCTGGATAAAATCTAAAGGCCCCTTACCTCCATAGTTAAGATCAGATTAGATGATCTAGTGGTCCTTTCAGCTCTTAAATATTGTGAGTGTAAGAATAAGCTATCTAAGAAAATTTCTTAAGATTTTCTGTTTTGTTTCATTTTCTGGCACTAACAAATATGCTCCTTTTGATAATTTTACTCCAAGTTTATATTAGTATGTAATTCTGTGTTTTGTGGTAGACATCCATATTTCACAGAATAAAAACAAACACTTCATTGCAGCCTCTGATATGAAGCCACATACTGGCAAATTATACTTGTGGGTTGCTGATTTGGAAGTTCTTTTCATACACTTCAGCAACACAAGATCCATGTTAGAGGCAAATAATAATTTGGGTCAAATTCTGCTGGTTCAAGTAAACTGAGAGACTTTCTTGCTGGTTTTACAGAATTAGTCTTTTACATGCTAATTTCTTAAAAAGCATCAATCTGTACATATGGCTGAATCAAAATTACAGACTTAAGTTAATTGTAATATGAAACTAATATTTCTCTTACACGAAAAAAGTCTGAATGCTGAGATATTTTCAAGGTAGCTGAATATTATTCTCCTTTTTACTATTTGACAGACACATTACGATTTGCTGGGAAAAGAACTTCAAAGGCATACCTTGCCTTCTTGTAACCTCTGCACTGTAGCTACACAAAGCTCTGTTTGTGTAGTAAGAGAGTTGGCCTCATCTCTTGTAGAGGCACCATAAAAAGGAAAATTTGTCAGATCCCTTATGTAAAAATGGAAAAATGCATTGAATTTAGTATCTTTTGAGTGAATTATCTGTCAACCCTAAATGGCTGAAGATATTTCAATTTCACAGTCCTCTTTGCTCTTTAAGACAAAACAAAAAAAAAGAAAAGAAAGGATTGATGCATACTCAACATATCGACATATTTCTTAGACTTACAGGAGGACTACATTGCCTTCTAGTATGTACCATTGTTCCAGTGACCCAGACATGCTATGGAACTTAGTAATCATGTAAGTGGTTTGCTGCTGAGAGCATTTGCTTGCTTCAGACTTAAGTTTCTCTCCCTGATAAAATCAGACTTTTTCAATAAATGCACTGCTTATTTTTTTTAGTAGCAGAAATGTAAAAATATATTAGAAATAATGAGAGGGAGAGGTTGTTCACAGAAAAATACCTTGTTCCCTTAAACTTTTCTTTGGTTGTATCTTTATGAATTTATCTCTTTTCAGTTAAAAGACTTTAAAGAATTTCTATTTTTCTAATGTTTTCACCTTCATTTTTCTCAGCTAAGACATAAGGCAACTTGGATGACAGAAACAGTGATGTCTCGAGCCCTTGTCTCAGACTGATTTAATTGGTAATATTCTCACATTTAGTCAGACACTTCACAGGCTTTGTGCTCAATCATACAAACCTCATGCTGGTCCAAGACCAGTAAGGAATAGCAGCTTAACCTGCTGTTAACTGCACTGCTGACTGTCACAGTATTTTAATGATTTGGTGGGTTTCAGCTGAAACTGTGGTGCCTGTTCCAGTGTCTCTCCAAGCTGCTTGAAAGAGCATCCTTAGCCTCAGGCCAGGCTCCTTCTGCACATCTTTATGGTGATAGCACAGCCTCAGGAGACAGGCCACACTCTCCTTACCACTTCAGGAGCCTGGATTCGTCTCAAAGCCAGAAAGGTAGAAATAAAAAGAGTCCAGCTGCCTGGGGTAGTTCTGATTTTTTTCTTAATCAGTGACTGACAGAATAATTTTCTTTGTCTTTCTTTTACTCCATAGTGTAGAAGATGGAAATGCTCCACATGACAGCTTAGAGAAGGTAGAGGGGAGACCAAGAAGAGCAAAATGAACTGAGTGGCAAGTTTGGTTTGGAGCCCATATATTTGACATGCACAGAACCAAAAACTTTTGTAGCAGAAGGGCAAATTTTCATTTTTGCTAAGATGTCATATTTGGAATAAGACTAGCTGTGATTCAGATGCACCTAACACAAGCATATTCTTAACTCCATAATTTTCTCATTCATGATTACATATAGTTATTACAAAGAGCCAATGGAAAAGTGCACTCTCAGATATCATGCAATTGTTATACAATAAATAGTCCTGAAATATGTGTAATATGCAAAAATTCTGTAGTGAAATGATCTTGTGTGCATAAATTCAAAAAAATTAATTGTCATACTCATTTACACAAAAAAGCCAGTACAATCATACCTTTCTTTGTTGATAAATGAGGTATTAAAATCTCTTTAGAACTGTCCAGCAACAGGCTGCCTTTTAGTCAACAAGTGGCGTTTCACTAACAGAGAAGTTGAAATTTATCTATTAAAATAACTACCAAGATTAAAGATTACAGGAAATATGCAAGGACATATTTACACTCAGATGGGTTTTCTTACTGTTACTCCAATTAGCAGTTCTTACTCAGGAAGACCATGTCTGGGAGTGCAGCTTTTCCAACAACTGGGTCACAATTTCTATCCACTAGTTTCAAGTCTTGATTCTGCCAACTAACCAGAAAAGACACATTCCAAACAGAGCATCCAAAGGACATTATGTATATTTCTGTGATTTCTGTGTTTTTCTCCAAATGTTGTAATCTGTTCTTTGTAATGTAATCTTTGCAATGTATTGAAATAAAAGCAAATAATCTGTTATAATCTGAATGGAAGATTAAAATCATAAAAGTAATACTCCATTCAAAAGAAGTAGGAAATAGTTTAAGTTAAGAAAACAGCATTGCTTCTCTTGGGTACCTAGAGTTCTGTATGAGCAATAATTAAAAAATACAGTGCCTTTTTGTTCATAAAGGCAATTTATTTCCAACTTCTGTGTGTGGCAATCAAGCAAAAAGGATTGCCACCTTTTTACAAATTTAAAACATTGTTTCACATGCATTCAGCTTTTGTTTAAATGCCAACTGTTCTCCTCAAGTGCTATGTTATTTTCTGAACAAAGATGTGTTGATCAATTTAGGACAATTGCAAATAAATTTGTGTCCTGTTTTCTCATGATTATCATAACAATTTCCAGTTACTACTTTCAAAATGCACCAAGGAGAAAAGTTGAATAAAAGTTCAAGTAAAACTTTTTTCTTTTAAAGTGCATTATAGTAGACTTCTACCCTGTAGTGTAGAGAGTAGCTTGCAGAAATTTTACAAAGCTAGTTGATTTTCCTGTGTTTTAGTCTGGGTTTCAGGCTGGGCTTCTGTTGGTTTCTTTCTTCCTCCTTTCTTGTCATAGGAGTCTCATTAGTCAGATCTTTAGTCCCGTGTAAACCGGATAAGGCAATGCCTACCAGTGAAGTCAGAGGGCTGAAGGTATGGTAAAGGTAAATCATTGCTCCTCCTTTTTCTGGACCTTTTCTCATTATTTATTAATGGTGCTATATAGAATGAACCACATTGTCTCTGATATATGTACACATTCTATCAATAGCAATGAGAATCGCACATGCCCCTGTCAAACTCTGTTCCTCTTTCATAGTCTTTTCATAACCTTTCATGTGGTATAGTTAGTTAATCTTTGGCCCTACTTGCTTTATTATTATTCTTTCAGATTATTATTCTACTTTATTTTAAAGAGGATTCTTCTTGTATTTAAAATCTTTTTTCCTCCTTCTCACCTGTGAGAGACTATTTGACATTCTGGATTAGAAATATTTCTCTTACAGTATTTTTCCATCTCATGGTAGTTTGTTACAATTTAGGACTTTTGGGTTTTATTATTTTATTTTATTTTATTTTATTTTATTTTATTTTATTTTATTTTATTTTATTTTATTTTATTTTATTTTATTTTATTTTATTTTATTTTATTTTATTTTATTTTTTATTTCATTTGCAGATCTTTGAAATTTTGAGTTTTATTTTGTTTTGACCTTTTTGCCCAGAAAATTACATAAGCACTGTAAAAAGATACAAAAAATATATTTGGTCACATTTTTACCCTATCAGTTTTTACGATATCTATATGTAAAACTTTTAAAATGTATTTTCTTGTTTGGGTGGCTGAAATATTTTTTAAGTCCACAGAAAGGAAAAGTGATATTTTGTGGAACTTCCTGACAACTTTGCGTTTAAGTAACATCATAATTATTAAAGATTTTCAATATCTAAACCCTTGTACTCTCCACTCAAGGGGTCTTAGGGATTTAAGAATGAAACACCTGAGATGCTAAAAATACCATATAGACTCTCTAAAACCAGCTGCTGTTGGAAAGTAGATGATATGAATCTGTCATAAACACAGATCCCAGGGCACGGCTCTCAGAAGCAGCAGTTTGCTCAGAAAGGCACATGGAGGGGGGCCAGAAATCTGTGGAAGGCCATGTGGGACTCATCATCGGCCGTGTTGCACCACAAGGCACAGTTCCCAGTACCAAATAGAGCAGCTACCCATGGCACAGCAGAGGCCTCTATTCAAGTAACAGCTCCAGTGGGAGGATAAAGCTCTCCAAATCTCAGACTGCAGAGCATAGCTGGTGTGTCTCCCAAAGCCTGGAGCAGGAGAAAACAGTGCCTTGCCTGCACAAGGTGTGCACTAAATGGGGAAATACTTTGCCAAGACAGAAAACTGAGCAAGAAAGGGGGCAAACTGCACAGCAGCAGGGAGCATAAAAAAGATCTTGAACTTGTAACCGCATGGAGGGGAAGCAGCCAGGGATCATGGTCAGTTGTAGGGGTTAAATGAAGGAGTGAAGAATACCAGCCTGGAAAAGGCAGGTATCTTGTGACTCCTCATGCATGGAGGATGGCAGATCAGCAGCTGCTAAACTGTCTCAGAGTGCTGGTAGCAGGCAAGGTAAAGAAAGCCATCCCTGAGGAAACAACACAGCCTCCTGATGAGCCCTGCCTTAGCACCAAGGGGAAGCCATGACTGACAGTCATGTAGGACTTGCCTCTACACGTACGGAAGGCCCAATATGCTGACACAACTTTCTGTCTAGGAAATCTAGTGCTTGATGAGAGCTCGGATCCAGCATGCTGCAAAGAAACTGCCAAGGCTTGTCTGACCCATGTGCTATTTCTCTTGCTGCTTAATTACGTTGGCAGCACTAATACATCTGGAGCAGGAACTTTGAACCTATCGAGAGTGACTGGACAGCTATGGGCATGAGGGTCAAAGGTATGGAGACCCAGGTGGTGTTGAGTCCTGCCAGTGCAGTGGAAAGGTTTGGAGAGGAGCAAATGATTTCCACATGTCAATATTTAGTTGTACAGCTGATGTCATTGATAGGAATTTGGCTTTTTGAACATAAGACCCATTTTGGGCAGTAGGGAGTCTAAACAGAAGTGGTGAAAGGGCTCTGGACAAAAGGAGTATTATCAGACAGTGGACTGGATATATGCCAGCAGCATGCCCTGGCCATAAAGAAAACCAACAACTTCCTGAGCTATGCTGATAGGATCAAGAGAAGTAGCTAACCCCCTTTGCTCAGCAATCATGAGATCTCTGCTCATGAGAAGAAATCTGGAAGGCTGTGTCCAGTTTCAAGGCCCTCCATTTTAAAACGAGCAAGTTCAGCAGAGGGCAACCTGGACGGTCAAGAGGCTGGGACACTTGCCTTGTGAAAAGCAGCTGAAGGAGCAGAACTGGGTTTGTTCAACCTGCAAGAGAGAAAGCTTTGGGGAGCCCTAACAGCAGCCTTGCCCTTGCCATGATCAAGTTAAAAACAAAATGGAGACAGAATCTTTCACAGTGCTGCATAGTGGAGGACAAAAAAATAAAAGCTGAAGCAACAATGGTTCAGAATGGAAGTATGGAAAAACTTTTTTACCATGAGGACAATGGAACACTGAAACAATTTGCCCAGTGGGGCTGTGTCTTCTCCATAGCCCAAAAAGATAAATCCCTAAGAAACCTTGTCTGATTTTACAGCTGATCCTGCTCTGAGCAGGAGATGGGAGTAGAAATCTCCTGAGGTCTATTCCAGCCTGAGTTACCTTGTTGTAATATGAATATCGTATGATTCCAATGAATATAAAAAATACTTAGCCAGTAAATTCACTGATGAACACCACAGTATTTACATGTTGTGCCTTAGTTTTTACTTAACAACTTGTTGCAGAGTTCACAGAAAAAGAAGGTATTAACTGTTTAGATTTAGCTTGGAGGCTTGGCTTTAATAGCAGCAGTGGGGAATTTGTTCTGAGTTGATGGATTGTGCACAGCAGTAGCTGAAAAGTGCATGTGTCTTCCAATTTACCAAGTCTGCTAGGCTTCCAGCAGAAATGTGAGAGGGATGGGTAAAAGTGCTTGCATCCTAAGTAGCCTGTTGTAGCTTCATCAGTATTTCTCTGTTAGGCCCCTTCACTCTCTGCACAGGAAACTAGTTTAAAGGGACATTAAGTTGAGAAATACAGATGGCTTGAAAAATAGTGATGTCAGAGAGCAGCATACTCTGCATCATTCATGAGTTTCAAAAAGGTACCAGAGAGACAACTGCAGTAATTTACATGAATGTACTTATTAAATTAAGAACTTGAGTGAAAGAATGTATGGGTTGGCACAGAAATAATGGTTTAATAATATTATCATGCCAAGTGATGCATTCAAGTCAGCATATACAATCAATGGCACTTGAGCAGTTTCTAGAAGTTTGGTCAGTTACTTTGAAAGCACTTTGCTAAGAATTGCAAGTATTATGCCTGATTTAATTGGTGTGGAAATTGTGGCACACTGAAGTAATTTGTTGGTCACTTGGCAGGCTGAGCCTCAAACCTGGATTCTGTTAAACTATAAGGAGGAAGCAGATTGAATCTTTGACCTGAAGCAGTCACCAAGCCAGTAGCTGGATATTGTGATATATTAAACTGTGTTTTCATTCAATGACACTGGCACCAGCTGAACATGTAAGCTGAGCAATAACTGCATTACAGCTTTTGACTCTGTCTTAAAATGAGTTATCCATTCATATGATGAGTGTCATACTGGCCTGTTTACATATTTCTCACAAAACTGTATTCTCTCCGATTTACAACAGCTTAAAACCATGAAATTTTGGACAAATATCCCAAAGGATGCCAAGCCTTTGACAGGCTATTTAGCCAAACTGCATTTTCCTTCATATTCTACCTCTCTCATCTATGTTCATACTGTCCCTATGTACATGGCAAATATTTAGCCATGGGAGAATTTTTTGTTTGATAAGGCATTCCTCACTTTCCACTCTTTGGAATGAAGGAGGAAGTACTCCATATTTTTTACTCCCCTCCACCTTTTAAATCTGACCACTTAAATCTGTGCCATTCATTGTTTTGGGTGAAAATTTTGTTAGTTCTCTTTGAAGTTATCTCATAGGCTCAGGAGTCTCTTCTGAGCACTACCTCATATTCCTTTTTATGGACAATCCATGCACCTGCAACCACTAAAGTGGGCTTTCACATAGCATCAGAGCAGCTTTCACTGGTGCCAAGCAGTGACTATCTTGGGACAAGAATGGCTTTCTTGTACATTGCTGTAACTGTCTCTGTGATGTAATAGTAAAGCTCCACAGTAGCTTGTCTGTCACATTATCTGACAGTACTAACTCTACCTTACCCATTGTATCATTCTTACCATGTCAGTTACATAAAATTAGAAAGGCATGTGAAAAACTAAGTGAAAAGAATCAAACGTACACTTTTCAATTCACAGTTGTTTATTTCAAAAGTGGTTACTTGTCTATTAAAAAAAAGAAGCATATACACTTTTTTTCCTACGATAAACTAATTATCTCAGGATACTGAAATGGCTGAAGAAATAAAATATATTACAGCCAAGTTTTCATATTCTTATGATCTCAGCTAGAGAGAATTATTGGACTAAAGGACTGACTTAACTTCTTATTTTCCAACTTTGCTACATCACACTAAGTGACTAACAGCCAGAACTGACAATAAGTAGTGAGTCAAACCTCTGAACTAAAGAGTAGTTGTTTAAGCTGTCAGCAGAGGACTGGAGTCATCTTTCTGTGTTTTTTATCCAATTAATACATACTGAAACAAATTGGAAAAAAATATTGTAAAGCCATAAAGACAGTGAAGGCTTGTGCTTTTGACATAGTTTTTCTGTTGTCATTGCAGGGCATGTTGATTTTCTATTTAATTGTTGGTTCAGTTAGAAGCTTTGGTTTCAAATTTCCCCCTTGTTCACTTACTTCAATTTCTATGAAGACCAGCAGAAGGGTGTTCACATAGTAAATATTTTTACACAAACTCTGGTTTCCAAATTTCTCTGACTGTCATTGTGGCATACTTTGGGGCCCTTCTGCTATTTTTAAGGAGGCCTGGAAGGATGGAATTCGGGAACCATGGAAACTCTGGGATGGCTGAATGAGGAACAAAAGAGACCTGAGAACATGAAGAAAGCAAAACTCCTGAATTATTGTAGTGGTGGAGAGCAGAGGGGCCCTCAAGGGAAGTAGCTCCCATGCAGACATGGTGATGGTGCCCTTTGGTGCACAAAGCCAGTGAGATTGCTGTCAGAGACCACTGCTCATCCCTTCTGTGTTCCCATCCTGCCCATGTTGGCATTGGGCATCCAGGGAGTGCTGGCATCCTTAGCACAGTCTTCATGCACCAAACTACAACCAAACTGTTCCTTATTTTTCCTTTGTAGCTGGTTCTTCCCTCCTAAACTGGAGCCAGCAGGAGCCCGGAATGCCTTAAAAACCAAAGTCTGTGCCACAGCCCTGAAACCACAGAGCTATTCCAGCTAAATATCTGGCTCGTTCCTACTCACCAGATCCTCAGTGTGCCTCTTCCAGCTGGTGTGACGGATTCCACTGGCTCTGTTAACACTTCACAATATTTCTGGAAGCTCCTAGTTCCAGAGCTGAGGAGTGCTGATACAGACAGAGATGTGGAAATGTTTACAAAAGCTGTTGAATGAAATCAAAAGTTCTTTGCTTCTCTCTGTTGAGTTTTAACAGGGATTACTAATAATGTCCCAATGAAAACTCTCTCTAGCATTTACTTTTTTATTATACTTCTGAAAGTAAATCAAAACAACTCTGTACAGAATCTGCTATTTACTTTGAAATGCAGGTCAAACACAGCAAACCAAACTGCCAAGTGAGACATTTCTCTTTGACACCATATGTTCCAGCTCCTCTTGAAGCTCCCAGTATCCATCTGTGGGGTGATCGCCTTGATAAGGTCTTGATGAGTTGAGGGAAATGCCTCAACCCCCTGGAGGGTTGCTGACAGGACAAAGAGACTCCAGTGTCTCCCTGAAAGTGCTTATTGATGGGGTTACTGAAGAATGGAGTGTTATGGAAATAACATGGCCTTTCCTGGCACATCCTGTGGCACCCTGCAGAGACCTTAGGAGACACCCTTATCTGTCTATCACCCCCAAAGTATTGATTATGGTCACACAACCTACCTAAAGGGAGAAAAATGTATAAAAAGAGATTGGGCTTGAGCAAAAACTGGGGAGAATATTTCCACCACCTCTGGGAGGGCTACCTATGAGCTATCTGTCTCCCTCCCCACCCCATCAGACCTTGCAGGTGTAAGCAACCAAATTCTTACTCTATTTTCCTATGCCTTACTAATTGTGATTTGTTATAGCTCACTGGGTGTATACGTGTTAGTGGGAAGCCGTTATATTCTTCCTGTTGCTTTTCCTTTGGCTTACTGAGTGTGTTTAAATGTGGTGTTGAGCTGTTGTGTTTCGAATTAGTAATCCTGTTAGTTAAGTTTGTCATGGGAGGGGTATACTGCTGGAGTTGCCTGTAGAATGTGTTTTGTGCCAGTTTCTTTTGGGGTTTTTTTGGCATCAATTAAATACAATCCTGCAGCTAAATGTTATCACCAGCTAAGCAACCCATATAGTCATTGTCACATACTTGTATTACTAAAAGTTATTTTGGGAGCTGTTCTTGCTATTGAGTGTGGTCCATAAACTGAGTATCAAAGACCTTTCCAGGCAGTGTGCTGTCCTGTGTTGTCTCTTCAGGTGAGATGCAGACAGCCTGATCTGGGTTATATAAAGCTTTGATGTTCTGGGACGCTTGTAGTTAATAAGTTCTCCCTGGCTAAAGTGTGGTCTTCATAGGGAGGTCAAAAATCTTTCCAGCCTGGGTTCTGCCCTGTGGTCAACAGGCAGTGCTGGGTTAATGAAGTTTTGATTGTTTTGATTGCATTTCTGTCTCTTCTCCCTTTCACAGTCATCAAAAGTGATGACTGTATGTTAATACCTTGTCAATCAGGACATAATATAGTACTTTGTGATAACACATAGGAAAGGGGGGAAAAAAAGGAAGTTCCTCAGTATAAGAATGGGCATTGTGTGTTTGGACAGATAGAGAGGCTTAGCTTTTTTACTTTGCAGGGGCAACAGTGCACACCCCTCCAGGAAATTATGCTCACTACTAAAGGAGTTACTCTTGCACTGTAGAATCTTTTGGGAAATGTAAAGCTACTGTAGCATCTCTTTTGATATGCATTTCAATTTTCTGTGCAGGCACCAACACCATTTCTGTTTCTCCTTGTAAAAACCAAGACAAGAAAAGGAAGATGCCAGTAAACTGTTAGCATATTCTGCTGTAATGACCCATATACTTCTGAAAACCAGCTCTAGACTATACAAACTAGGATGTGCTTTTCCCTGAATTATTTCTGGGCCCATTGCTTAAAGTCTGGATTATTGTTCTTTGAAAGTTTTTTTGCTTTGTGAGCCTTCATAGAATCATAGAATATGCTGAGTTGGAAGGAACCCATCAGGTTCATCAAGTCCAACTCCTGGCCCTGTGCAGGACACTCCAGGAATCACACCATGTGCCTGAAAGCTTTGTCCTAACACTTTTTGAACTCAGATAGATTTGGTGTTGTGACCACTTCCTTGGGGAGCCTGTTCCAGTGCCCAGCCACCCTCTGGGTGAAGAACCTTTTCCTGATATCCAGCCTAAACTTGCCCTGACTCAGCTTCATGCCATTTCCTCAAATCCTGTCACTGGTCACAACAGTGAAGAGATTGGTACCTGACCCTCTGCTTCCCCTCACAAGGAAGCTGTAGCCTGCCATGAGGTCTCCCCTCAGTGTCCTCCAGGCTGAACAAAGGGACCTCAGCCGCTCCTTATAAGGCTTCTCATCCAGACCCTTCACCATCCTCATGGCCCTCCTTTGGGTACTGTCTACTAGCTAAATATCTTTTTTATGTTGTTGGGCCCAAAACTACACATAGTACTCAAGGTGAGACTGCCCCAGTGCAGAGCAGAGAGGGACAATCCCCTCCCTCAACCGGCTAGTGATGCTGTGCCTGATGCCCCCCAGGACCTAGTTGGCCCTCCTGGCTGCCAGGGCACTACTGGCTCACATTCAACTTGCCACTGACCAGGACCCCCAGGCCACTTTCCACAGTGCTGCTCTCCAGCTTCTCATTCCCCAGTCTAAACATACAGCCAGGGTTTCCCCATCCAAGCTACAGACTTTGGCACTTGCCCTTGTTAAACTTCATATGGTTGGTGATTGCCCAGCCCTCTAATTTGTCAAGGTATCTCTGCAGGGCCTCTCTGCCCTTGAGGGAGTCAACAGCTCCTCCCAATTTAGTGCCACCAGCAAACTTACTTAGTGTTTGAGTCCTGCATCCAAGTTGTTAATGAAGATGTTGAAGAGAACTGGACCAAGGTGGAGCCCAGGAGAACCCCACTAAGAAATGGTTGCCAGCCTGATGTTTCCCCATTCACTCCTTTTGTGCCTGACATGTGAGCCAATTGCTCAGCTGTCATGTAACATGGTTATTCAGCTGTAAGCTGGGCGTTTTGTCCAGAAAGATACTGTGAGAGACAGTAACAAAAGCTTTACTTAAGTCCAGAAATATTATCTCTACTGGCTTTCCTTGATCAGATAGGTGGGTTACCCTGTCGCAGAAGGAAATCAGGTTTGACAAGCTGGACTTTCCCCTCATGAAGCCATGCTGGCTGTGACCAGTGACTGTGTTATCCTCCAGGTGTTTTTCAATACTTCCCAGAATAATCTTTTCTATGATTTCACTGGGAATAGAAGTGAGACTGACAGATCTGTAGTGTCTGGAGTCCTCCTTCTTGCCCTTCTTGAAATTCAGGGCAATGTTTGCCAGCTTCTAACAAGCTGGAACCTCTCCAGATTCCAAAGACCTCCTGAAAACCCTTGCTTGGTTCGCCATCCATGTTGAAGACAAAGGCAAAGAAGATGTTAAACACCTCAGGCTTGCCTCTGTCCCTGTTTGTAAGGTAACCATCTTTATCCTGTAACTGGATGTTATTTCTATGATGCTTTCTGCTATTAATATATTTGAAAAAACTCTTTTTCTTGTCTCCCACATTTCTGGCCAGCTTCAATTTCAATTGAGCTTTGGCTGCACTAATTTTCTCCCTACAGCAGTAAGCAGCATCTCTGAATTCTTCCCATGTCACCTGACCTTGCTTTCACTGGATATACACCTTCCCTTTCCGTCTTCCAAGAGAAGATTCCTGCTCAGTCAATCTGGCCTTCTGCCTTGCCTGCTTGACTTTTGGCACTTCAGAATTGCCTGCTCTTGTGCCCTTAGGAGGTGATGTTTGAAAAGGGACCAGCACTGATGAACCTCAGCACCTGCAAAAACATTTTCTCAGGGAACCTTGCTTACTAATTCCTTGAGTAGCCTGAAGTCCCCTCTCCTCATGTTCAGGGTTGAGGTTTTGCTGGCACTTTTTCTACTGTCAACAGAGATTTAAAACTCAATTGCTTT
Organism: Sakesphorus luctuosus; assembly: GCA_013396695.1. NCBI lineage: Eukaryota > Metazoa > Chordata > Aves > Passeriformes > Thamnophilidae > Sakesphorus > Sakesphorus luctuosus. The sequence continues at coordinate 240,495 of VWZD01005278.1, forward strand.
ATGGTCGCGGTGGCCAAGATGGCCACTAATCTCCACTTTGCTTACAAGATTCCCTTTGTTTACAAGAAGAAGATCAAAAAGGGCATCTTTTTGAGTCAGTTCCCTCAGGACCTGTTCCATAAAGTTGTCATCCAGGTTTTTAATGAATCTTCTGGCCCAGGTTGTACCAGCTGTGTGCTACTTCTAGTTGATTACTGGCAAGTTGAAAGATGGGGAGTTGACATGGAAGTGTCCCTTAGTTCCTCAAAGAATAATTTGTCAGCGTCATCATCCTGGCTTGGAGGTCTATAGCAGACTCCCATGATGATATCCAGGTTATTTGTCTGCCCCTTGATTCTTACCCAGAGGCTCTCAGCTGTGCTATTGCCAGCTGTGAGCTCCATACATTCTAATCCTTCTATTACATACAGTGCCACCCTCCACCTCTTTTGCCCTGCCTAACCCTCCTGAAGAGCCTGTAGTCATCCAACAGGGCACTCCAATCAGAGGACTTATGCCACCAGACTTCACTTATGCTGATGATATCAAATGTCTGGGACTGGGCCAAAGCTCCTCTTATTTGTTCCTCATGCTGCCTGCAATGTTGTAGAAATATTTCTGGTGTGGTACTTTGTAGTCACATCTCATGAAGCAGATTGAGACATCCCATTAATACTAATTTCCTCAAGTTTTGGCACACTGTCCCATCGCTCATCAGTGGCAAGCCTGGCATTTTTCCCTTTCCCCCTTTCAAGGTAGTTTGATTCTGTATCAGTGAGCCCCACTAGCTACTGTGCCAGAACTCTTTTTTCCCCTTTGAGAAAGGAGCATGCCATCATGCGTCAATAGACCAGATGTTGAGTAGATCATCCCATGATCAAAAAACCCCAATTTTTTTCACATACACCAATTTCAGAGCCACATATTAAGCTGATGAATCTTCCTATTCCAATTAATATTATTTCTTTTTACTAGAAGATCAAGGAAATAACTACCTGTGCTCCTGATCCTTCAGCAAATCATCCCAAGGCCCAGAAGTTTCTTTTGATCACTCTTTTTGCTATTTTGTCACTACTACCTCGAACAACCAATAATGTATGACAGTCAGAGGGCCTTACTAGACTGGAGAGTTTTCCAGTAGTCTCTTATTCAAGCCCCTGGCAGACAGCAGACTTCCCTGTGAGTTGGGTCCGATCTGCACATTGGGCCCTCCATTCTTCTTAGAAGGGAGTCTCCTATAACAACTACCTTTCTCTCTCTCTTAACAGAGAAGGTCATGATGCAGGGTACAGATGGTATTGCTTCAGGAGGCCCCTCTATCCCAGAAGAACCTTTGCCTACCTCATCAGTTGTCTGGCCTTCTAGTCCCAGAGACTAGACCTGTTTTAGAAGATGCCAGTCCCACTTGTTAAACTTTCGGAAGGAGGAGGAACCTTCCTCCTGGTACATGCAGTGATGTCCCAGCCTTCATCTTTAACAGACCCTTGATTAACAGTCCCTTGACAAATTACCTTGCAGGGTTCTGAGCTCATATACTTCTCCACTACAACAGAGGTTTGAGACTCCGGAGAGTCTTGAGACTGTAGCATCTCTGAAAATAGTGGTGAACTCTTCCTCATGCACTCGAATACTATGTAGCCTATTTGCTTCCTTCTGTAGCTCCCTCACCTGACCACGTAGCTCTGTAACCACAGCACATCTACAAAGTAACAGTTGGTCAGCCCCAGCCTCCCAGAGTGGCATCAGGCATTTGTGCCAACTTGTGACCTCAAGAGCTACATCAGCAATTCTGTCTGTCTGGAAGCCTCTGACACAGCTGGTTCAGCGTCTCCAGCAGCTCCGGGGGAATGAGCTCTATGGTGTGTCAACACCATCAACGGAAGAAGCTTACACTAGTACAGTGATAAGACTGCGGCCAAAAGGATTCTTCGTGCTCTTCTCCACCAGATACCAAGTCTATTTATCTGCCTCTATTGGCTCCTTTCATTGTGGTTGGAGAGGAGCCCTTCCTGCTCGTCCTGTCTGTGTGAACTGCCATGCAAGCTGCTGAACTTCCTGGACTCATTGTGTAGTTTCTAGAACTGCAACTCCTCAATCTAAAATATGGTATATCATCAGAACAGCCTACGGAATAATCATTCTACTTTACTCAAAAATTCGAGATTTAAAAATGTGACTTCATTTCAAATTGGGCAATAGCCAAGTATTTTGAAATTCTCTGAAAGAAAAAGAGAAGTAAAACAGATGGATCAAAAGATTTCAACTGCAATGTTTATACTGGAAGTAATTTTATTATCTTAACACAAATTTTATCAAATTCCTAATTTTTAAACAGAAAAACATCTTTTATTTCAGGGACATGCACATGGAATATTTTGAGGGTCCTGGAGCTGATTTCATTGTTTCTTATAGGAAGTTTGCATAAAGCAAACATGGGTTTGAAAATATTTTGTTTTGTATAATGAATTATGTCTGTTAAGGTGCATTCTATTTGTTTATTCACTAGACCTTCTATGAACTATGACAAAAGTAGAATTATAAGGCTTTCTGTTGAAAGCTTGGGCAGAAAATGTGAAACAAAACATCAGCTGAAATAAAAGATTTATAACCTTATTGAAATCTGCCCTCAGAATCGCAGTAGTCCCTACTTAGTGTTTCCAGTGATATACATCTGGAATAGCAGGAAGTCATTTACTCAGTTCTGCCGTACTCAATTTTCATCAGGCAGTTCTGTATGTGGGAACCTGTGTCGTTTAGACATGGGCACAAAGTTTAAGGTGTAATTTTGACTTCTCTATGGACAACCTGTATATTGTAAATGTGTTATAAAATAGGTGTGTCTGAGGCAGAACATCTAAGTTATGTTGTGGTCAATATTCCTAGTGTTCCTGGTGTTCAATCTTAAATATTTCAGGATTTATACTTTTTTAATTTCCAATGAACTAATTAAAGCCATAGCTAAAAAATGTTTTATGTCTCAAAGTAAAAAATTTCCCTACACAACACAGTAAATATGCAGTGGGTCAAGATGCTTCTACTAAAAAATTAGAAGTGAAGACATGTAACATATTTTGATTCCTAGAAATCCAAACCCTTTGGAAAATGTATGTACAAGTTTTGTTACCCTTAAAAATTTGTAGCATTCCCTTTTTTAGTACTATATGGACATTTTCCTCATTATCTGAATTTAAAGATGGTTTGCATCAAACTTACAGTCTGCCTCTCTAAGCTGCCTGCAGTAATTTCTTAGTAGGGTTGTGTGTGGTGTGTGTGCTTAAGAAAACAACATTAGGTTGTGCTATCTGATCTTAACATGCTGTACTGTTGTGGTGAATTTCTTAATGCACCAGCGTGTCCATCAGGCCCCAGATACAACCACAAAGCCAAGCCAGTGACGCAAATCAGCAGCTGATATAAACAAGTTGACACAAACCAGAAACTAGCTAGCAGTGAACCTCCGGAGATGCTTCTTTTCTCTCCCTCTCTCTCCTTCTCTCTCTCTCTCTTTTTTTTTTTAGTAGAGGAAAACAGTTTTCAGCAACTGAAATGCTTTTGCATTTGCCTCCAATTTCACAATTAACCTAAATTTGGCTCTGTAATGTGTAAGTTTATGAGAAACAATGTGATGCAGCTTGCTTGTAGTTAGTTTATAGACTGTGTGTTTCCTAGACTTAGTATGTTTGATGATTTTTAAAAGTACTCCAATGTCCTGCTGTCCTATTTATAAGCCATTTAATAATCCATGAGTACTCACAGAGGGGATCACAGTGCTTTATTGAAGTCCTGTAAGTTTCTCTTTATCTCTTTACTATTAGGGGATTAAATGCATAAATCATGCTCTTTACAGTTAGAAAATATCCCTCAGTTTTCTTCTTTCCAGACTGTATTCTTCTTCTAGGGTATATGTAGCGCTTTATTGTTTCTCTTTGCTTCACACTTCTAAAAACAAGGATCATCTCATTCAGATTTATGCAGTCATCCTTTGCCAGTGTATTTACAGCAGCTACATACTGCGTTAGTAGCACTGTGTGAATGCAGCTTTGAGTGGTAGAAGTGCTTTGCTCCCTAAAGCACCCAGCCCTGCTTTCCTTCTTCATCGAGACGAGTAGGATCTTCCAGCCCTGGTACAGCTTTGTCTGTGTAACTGCATCTGCAGCTGTTGCATTGCAAGCCCCTCACCTGACAGACACAGCCACACCAGTAGAAGCACAGAGGGACATGGTCAGAACTATCCACCTCTTCACTTTTCCTAGAACTGTTACTGTTTATTCTGCTGTGTGTTATTCTAAGGTTGTTCAAGTACCTTATTCTGTATAAATATGTTTGTAATATTATTTTCAACCATCTTGTGACTTGTACTGCGTAAACTACCTCCTGGAAAGCTGTGGTTTTTTTCTTCTACACATTTTTGTCTGAAAGTGTAATACTGTGAAATTACTTTATTTTATTTATCTCCAGGTTATGGGTTCTTTTAGAGAGTATGGCGCAAATGAAATGGTAGACACAAACTGATCCTAAAGGCTGACACTATTGGAAGTCATGGCAGCATGAGATATATCAGACCCCCCAGTCCATTTCTGACTGAGACTCTTGTTTTAAATCACATCACTTTAATTTAACCTTTGTTTGCAAACCAGAATAATTGTATTTACAAAGCTTAAAGACTATGTGTATATTAAATAACTAACATTAATTACCAAAAATTCCTTTGAGGAATGAAATGTCCTCTGTTACATATACGCTTCAGTGAAAAATAATGTTTTCCTCTTGCTAGAGAAATGCATATATGACCTTGTTAATATGTCTCATCATGCTACAGATCTGTTCCTATTAAAGGGATATTAAATAGGATGTAAAAGCTCTATTACTCAAAGCTTCCATATCATGTATCCAGGCCTGCTGGAAAATACAAGTTGTCAGTCTGGTCTCAAGTGAATGTCTTCTTTTTCATAGTCCAGATAATGCTGTAACAGGAAATTGCTTCCATATGTGGCATACACATGTTAGGAAAAATAGGAAATTTTTTTATATCTATTAATAGAAGGATGTCATCTACTGGATATTATAATTTACTGAAGAGTCTCCAAGGTTAGTTAAGAAATGCTAGCTGGTTTTGCAAAATTGCTTTTAATGCACTTCCCACAAAATTGAGCCTTCTTATGGAAAGTGGGTTGATATACAAAAGATAAGAAAACAGGCTCATATATCTTTTTTCTTATGATCTTTTATCCACCAAATAAATTACAGATAATATTGCCTGCATTTTTCTAGTCTTCCGCCATTATTGTCCCTTGATCTCAATGTAAGACAGAAGATGATGATGAATATGTATCTTTAGAGGCAGACGTGGAGTTGTTGAGAGGGTTTGTAGGCTGAGACTTTCTTTACCATTCGACTTTAATGGTTTTATTATAAAATTTAAAAAGATCCCCAATAAACTAAACTACAAGAAACCAAAACTTGAGCCGCTATGCTCTGTTCAGCTTTGGGAAACAGTTCCAGGGATTAAAATTCAGATCTACAGATTATCTATTTAAATTCCAAAATCTACTCTTGTCTTCCTTAGTATGTATTCTGCCTACTGCTCAGTTCATTGCAGTACTATTAATACACAGTATTGTACCATCTATGTACTGAATAAAATAATATTATCCTCACTGGATTTTACATTTTAACTATTGTAAGTGCCGTTGCAATTTGGAGAAAAAGTGCTCATGAATCACTGTGTAAGGGAAGTTTTTCATGTGCATGAACTCAGCCAGATGCTGTCAGGCTCCTATATCAGATGTAGACAGTGCAAGATCATTGAGCTCCAGTCCCTCAGATGCAGATGGGAGGACACTGAAACTCTGGCTGGATATAAGCATGGTCAAACTAGAGTCAGTGTCTGCAGAGACAGACTAAGAGGAGTGGTCCTTAAATAAACAACTGAGAGGGATTCCCAACTTCTTGGACTGCAGTTGCAGTTCAGCTCAGAAATGGTGTTACTTCAAAGTGGTAATAAGAGCAGCAGAGCAGTTCTTGTAGACAAGGTTCTCACTGAAGCAGATCAAGCAAAATCCACATAAATGGGTGCTGGTAGCTCTGTAATGTGCGTGCTCAGCCATGTTCTGCATTGTCCTTGTCTCCACTCCTTGCAACTGAAAGGAGAGGTTCTGTTGCCAGTGGACTAACAGAACGGTGACAGGGTAGGGGTAGGGAGCCTAGGGCATTTCCTCTGCTTCCTCTATATTCAGCTTTGCCTACAGCAATGAAAAATATTGAATTGTCCCGACTTATGACAATGAGATAGCCACATCCTTCATGAGGTCAGTCTTCTCCAAGAGCTCTGCTGGGGATGGTGGTTTGAGTATAGAAATCCCCCAGCAAGGAGGACAAAGAAATTACAGCCTAATGCAGAATCTTAGAAACCAGACTGCTGGCAAGCTCCAGTGGATGGGTGGAGGGGCAGCTAAGAAGTTTTATCTACATAATTTTTTGACAATCGCCTTCAGCAGAGCATGTTTGGTTGTTCAGGACTGCAGACCTCCAAATGTAATACTCAAGTCAGCAGAGATACAGCAGGATGTTAGCTACCTCCCTGTATGAACTCGCCCAGCCAAGAGACCATCTGCAAGCAGCTGTCTAAGGAGGTGGATGGGCTGCAGAGGATGCCGTCTGAGGGCCATAATTGCAGAAGACTGTCACACCCTATGTTAACTTATCCAGTGAAGCTCTCAGGCAGGAAGCTTAGGAAAGGCAGAAAAACAGATAGTATTTTTGTTATAATAGGAACTCATTGTGGAGCCAGCCAGGAAAGAGGAAAGTGTGCTGCATGGGAGGCAGATCCCATGATATGGAGGAGGAACTCTTGGCAGTATTCAGGATGGGCTTGGACTAGATTTCTTGTCTCTTGAGAGTCCTATGATCTCACCTGACAAAATGCCCAAAGTTAATTTAAAAATCATCTACAACAAGGAGGCACATGCAGATAATGGCTCAACCTCACATCTTGAAGGATGAATTGTAGCACCAGACCCCAGAGGCTGAACGGTGGATGTGTGTACTGTCAGCCCTTGCCTGGAAGGTTTAGGAAGTCTGGCCTGGGGGACATACAGAAGAACTATGAACAGGAAATATTCTAGAGCAGGCAAGGGAAGCCTGCCTGCAGTTCCACAGCCTACAGGAGTCAGGGGACTATTGAGACTATGCAGACCTAATGTGATTGTGTCTAATACAGGCTGAGTAGCATGCAACTGAAAGGACCTTATCAGGATTGCCTGACAGGATTTGTTACAGGCTGGGATATGCACTGCTGCCAGCTTGCACCAGGGACATTATTAAAATGACAGATGATGCTGTTAAAATGTCAGTCTGTAACAGTGTTATAAAAATGTCTTTAGAGTTGAAATTTTTGTAGGACTTTTATAAAGCGAAGAAAGAAAGTACACTGTAAAAATCTGAATGCATGCTTGTGGAGTGGAAACAGTGTCAAATAGGAACATAAACAGGAGAGAAATGAAGGAAATAGACCAGTAGGAGAGTGGAGAGTAGGGAAAGGTGCTGTGCAGAAACAAAGAGAGGTAAACATTTCAAAAGCCCAATTTGAAAACAATGATCCAGATTCCGTGTTTTAATAAATCTGGTCAAAAATACCTGAAACGTTGGACCCTAAAACCCTGAGGTAGAGGCTATTTTAAAATCGATTTTAATTTATACTCATTAGTATTCCCAAGAAATACAAATTCCTGTAGAACATACTCTATTGATATATCTTGTTCTTTCCAGAGCTGAAAAGAAGTATCAGTGGAGTGAAATTAAAATTGTATGCAATATGTAATGAATGATTGAAATTTACTATGTAAACTCATGAGATTTTGGACATTTTAGATAAAATGGGTGAGTGAGATAGTTCATATATTTGCATATCCTCTCTCATGATATAAACCCCAGGATATACTAATGGCATTTTAAGGTAGTACTTATAAAATAAATTATAAAAAAAATGATCACAGAAGTGAAATTTACTATGTAGAATGGATTTCCCCCAGGAAGAAGAGTGTAGAATTAATAAGGATTCAAGACATTATAAATGAAGAATATGAAAAAACAAACCTAAATGAGATTTAGAAAGTTAATAAGAGACAAAATTTTCACACTTTGCTATAATATTTTACTCTGAATCTGCAACAGATCAGCTGAGCACTACTACAAATAGGATAGTAATCATACCCCCTAGTCTGACTACCTTTTCTGATCTGGTAAGTAGGTTCCTATGTTCTATGTTCTTCCAAAACCTATTTATGAAAAAATTGCATCAAATGGTTTGAACATCAGCCACAATTACAAAGCTCTTAAGAATTTTAAGGAGCTGCATTTAAAACTGTATTTATCTGGTACTACTGTCTATCTGTAGTGATTCTTTCACTTTCAACGGGATCTGGACAGGACAGGAGCTTTTGCCTGTACTTGCTCCTTCACTGTAGCTCTCCACGAGCTATGTCAACTTCTTTCATCATTTGTTCAAGCCCAGTTTAGTCTTTTTCTTAAAGATACATAGGTCTTTTAAGACCTTGTCTAGCTGCTTTTGTGAGAGTTTTCATCCGCATGTTTTACCGTCATAGAAAACAGTTTTACTAAGCTATCCATGCCAAATCCAATCCCTAGTGTGGGTGCCATCAAGAAGCCATGGGAAGATACAGCCCTGTAAGACAATAGTACAGGCATCTATAGATTACATAGGAAACCTGCAGGGTATATTCCTTCATTTTTTATATACTTTTTTTATGCCAATCTATTACTGTATCTAAAAGAAAATAAAATGTTTCGTAAAATGATAGATAAGAATAATCAGCTTACCTGAGCCACCCTGGAGTTTTAAAAGTACTCAGCTACTAAAACAGTAAACTAATAAATGTGTGGAACATGCCTCTTGTCTCAGCTACTGTATCTGAGGAGGTTAAGGAGGAAAATGTGATAGTAAACTTTAGAAGACCATGAGTGCTCCATCAATTTACAAACTCTAAGTCTGGCTTCATTACCAGCATTACCAGACAAATCTTTATAAATTACAATAATGAATGGAACTAATACTCTGTACTAATAACTAACAACCACTACCCAAAACCCAGATGGCTTTTGTAGAGAAAAGCCACTTTTGCTCATCTATTGTGCTTAGAAACAGTCAACAGCATGGGGATAAGGTTGGTCTAGTGAGTCATCATACTTGTATTTACAAAAAAATATTTTCAGCAACTCATTTACAATGTTTTTTGAAGGGCTAAACTTCTGCAGGAGAAAAGAAAAAATATATTCTTTCAAGGATAAATTAATGGTGAGAATATGAGTATGTTTTCATGGTGTTGCAAGATTTCCATTGGAGTCTCATAAGAGTATGTGCCAGGAAAAATGTTCAGCTATTCATAAAGATACTTTAAAAAGTGGTGAAACAAGGATATGAAGAAATTTTCCAATAATCAAAAATCATTCAGGATGGCCAAAACTAGAGATAGTTGCCAAAGGGCTTTGTGATCTTTAGCAGTAGGTAAAAAGATGATGCTTAAGTCTTAATATTGATAATGTACAAGGATGAGGGGAAATCTTAATTGTGTCTGCAAAGCAATCAATTTTAAATGAGCATACTTCAAAGGAAAGGTGTCTTGGACTCCTCAGGCAAGCCTCTGAAAACATCAGCTTGGATACTATCAGCCAAATCCAAGAAAAGAATGAGGAAAAGAACAGAGAGTAAAATAAACAGAATCATTACACCACTAAATAAATCCAAGATATGCTCACATCTTGAACATTACATGCAGTCCCAGTTACCTCATTCCAGAAAGTAAATATTAGGAAATAAAGTACAAAACAGCTGGTAAGGAATATAGAACATAAGGAGTCAATAGATTAAGAGAGATCCTCTGGTGTAGAAAAAGACCAGAGGTGAGAGGAAAAAGCATAATAAAATAATGGAGAAGTCATTTAAGGAATCATTATGCACTTTGTAAGACAGGAACTCTAAAACCAAAACAAAGGAAACACTCTTTCACACAATGCATAGTGAAGTTGCTGGATGCATAACCCCAGGTTCTTGAGGCCAAAAATATTATTGTTTTCAAAATGAAATTTAAGATTCATATTGCCAGTAAACATAATGGCCCAAATATGCCTTTGGTCTCAGAAGGTCCCTTACTAAATTGCCAAAATCCTTTCTAGAGAAAGGATCACTGTGTTTGTCTGTTTTATACTCCAAGCAACTGCTGTTGGCAATTGTCTGCATTACTTTTGGCATCAGTGTAGCCACTTTGCTCATGAATTTTCTGGCTGATAATTGAAATTGAATACCTTTTGAGTTTTGAAACTTTTAATCGAGAATTTAAAAACTGTAGTTCAGAGGGACTGAGGGGATTTTGTATAATTAATGTTAAAATTTGAAGGAGTCTGCTTATCAGAAAAGGTGATCATACAGCCTGTGAAAATCTAGGCCCTTAAAGCTATTGAAAAGTAAAGACTAAACCCCTGTTTGAAAATATTTATTTATATTGTTTGTTAAAGCATGTTTTAAATATCTCTATATAGAGCTGGAAATATTTTCATTCAATGTTTATTAACATTTAATGTTGGTTGTAGCCATGTCAGATAAACAGTATTGTTTCACTTCATATTTATGTGCCTTCAAATGATGAAGTTATTGAATTCTGCTATGATTTTTTGTGTCCCACTTAGAAACAGGCCAATTTCAAAAAGTTTTCAGGCTCAGATGGGTTTGTGTAATGATCCCCATTTGAGCTGGGGATCTGCAGAGAACAGGCACTCTCATGAGACTGCTGGTATTTCCTGTTTCTCATCAGACCAGAAATACAGTAGCAGAAGAAGAGCTTTTCTCTTAGCACTGTATGATATTTGAGCTTCTGCCTGAATCTAGGAAGTGCCACAGTGCATAAAAGTGAAAGAAAACAAACAACAAACTTAGTGTAACCTTTTCAAACCCCAGAAAATATTCCTATTTGGCTTTTGTTTGGACAGCAGTGGTTCAACCCTCCCTAGTCTTGCGATATATTTTTGTTCAGAATTAAAGAGTAATGTGCCTGAAATTAGTGTTTCTGAAGTTAACTGCATTCTTTTTGTATGTATGTTCTCTATAAAGCTCTGACATATGTATTTTACATTGTAAAGACAGAGGCATTGTACAGTGGCACTCAACAAACTGAACTTCCTTTTATGACTAAAAAATATTTATCTAAAGATACCAGTTAATGAGGTATGCATTAAATTAAAACAGGTTGTAATTGATTTTCTTGATAGAGATCTAGTAATTTTTTAATGAAATATGCAGTTACAGATATAAATTGATTTCTATGTTTAAATGCAAAAAGTCAAACATCAACTTCAGGCAGTACCAGAGCAGACAAGTTTGAAACAGCACAGAAGATTTCTGTTGACATAAAGGATTATAGTACCACAGAGTGACTAAATGTGTGCTTATGTCCTACCAGTACGTACACATTTTCCATTACAACAATTTTTAAAATTCACATTACTATAATTGTAAAATTTGTTTATTTTAATGATGTTTGTGTGTGTGTAGATTCAATTTATAATGTAATATAATACAATAGAATATAGCTTGCTCTAAAAAAGTAATGCTGAGGAGTAGGTTGTTTTGTCATTTTATATTTCATATATATTCCAGCTGCATCAGGCTTCAGTTGTTATTTTCACCTTGCCGACNTTCCTCTTTTGGTATATTAGAGGAAAACCTACTATGAAAGCCCCAAACAGAGTGCCTAATTATGCTATCTGTGGTGTGTTGCTATGCTGTAAAGCCATTTCCTGTGAATAAATCAGTAACAGAAGCAAACTTGTACTGCTGCCACTAATTTGAGACATTCTAGAAACTCCAGTCGAGACCTTTTCTTAAAGAAAACATAAATCACACATACATGTCATCAAATTTTTAATTTTTTTTCACTAGTTTTACAAGATTGGAAAAAAATTTCCACTTAAAATTGGTACTGAGATTTTCAAATTTGGATGAAATAGATTGTTCTTAATCATAGTTCAGGTGTCAGACAGCAAAAGTTTTCCCTTCTGAGGAAAGCTGCTCTTGGTTGCATCAATGATTAAACTTCTTTGGCTTGAAGAAGATGCTTCAATGCAGTAATTACAGGAAATGACTAGTGAATCTAGAGATGATGAAGGTACTTTACCATCTAGAGGTGGGCCCACTCGTGCTTTAAGCTCCTTCACTGATGAATATAGAATCTACACTGGCCCAGGTCAGACTCATCTGTTACTGATCTTTTTTCAGTCCGTTTCTCTTGGTGAATCCTGAACACTGAATTAGCATCATGTCTCCTTTTTCATTGTTTCTGAGAATAGAGTGCATCAAAACAAAATTCAAAACTTGCAATATTTAAAGACTGTGACTGCCTAAAATCAACAGGCAGCTCCCTGAGACTATCAAAGTGGTAGGAATGTTAGAAAATTAACTGCTGAGAGTAAATGTTCCCTCTTTCTGGAGGCCAGACATAATCTCTATGGGCTTTCAAAAGGATCCCTTTATTCTGTAGAGATGCAAATCTCAGAGCACGTATCTAACCTGCTACTTTGAAAAACACCTGGGCAGGGCTTGGGTAAGTTTTAAAATATTGCTAGAGGCATAGATGGTGGTGCCCATCTTTCATACAATAGGTTATTGCTTAGAGCACTTATACAGGAAGGACAAGGTTTTGGTCAATTGTTTTATCAGCTCAAAGATTTTTACATCAATTACTTTCACCGTGTGTAATAAAATCCTAATCAGGGATTAAGGAAAGTAAAGGACAATATTTTCATTGCATTTATTGAAAGCATGCAGGAAAAATTCAAGAATCATTGAGTCAAGAAAAAAATCTATGAGGAATCAGGAATCTTTTGTAGTTTACTAGCATTTCTCTTGGAGCAAAAACTCATAGTCTCTAGTGTCTGTTCTGAGCATAACTCTTGTATTTTACATGGAAGAAATATTTAGTAAAATGCAACAGTGTTCTAAGGTGGTATGTAGGGTGGTCCTGAGTAGAAGAATGGTCAGTGTACTAGCTTATGGGGTACCATGCAGACGGAGCATGGGCAGGAGCTCCTCTCCAGGTCCCCTCTGAAAAGAATGCAATTTTGCTACATTTATAGGGAACCAGTGTTTCAGGTGAGTTTTATGAATGGTTTGAGAATACCAATCAGACTGGTAACCTCACGTATTTTAGCAGAAATATATGTCTTCTGGATCCTGAAACTGATCAAGGCATTAAATTATCAAATTCTTTGAAACATGGAAAACTTTCATAATCCTAAGAAAAATGCAGAGGATCTAATAGAAAGCATGAAGAGTGGAGTGAGTCTGGATTTGAGAATCAGATTTAAATACGTAACCACCATCCAAATCTTCAGTGCATGCTAGAGACCTAAGTTGTCTGTTGCATCTGGCCCACAAAGCCATTTTTACTTGCTGTTTTGCTTTTTTTTTTAGGCTTCAGTTGTTATTTTCACCTTGCCGACCATGTGATTTTGCTGTGGTGAATATGTGCGTAAGTGAGGTTTTTCTTGTGGATTTCCTGCAGATACTGGGGAGTTACAGATTATGCAAAGGTAGCAAGACAGTTTATTATTCCGGATGTTAAGAGATGTAGAAGGCTTCTGAAATGTTTTGTTTAAAATATTCCTCTTTTGGTATATTAGAGGAAAACCTACTATGAAAGCCCCAAACAGAGTGCCTAATTATGCTATCTGTGGTGTGTTGCTATGCTGTAAAGCCATTTCCTGTGAATAAATCAGTAACAGAAGCAAACTTGTACTGCTGCCACTAATTTGAGACATTCTAGAAACTCCAGTCGAGACCTTTTCTTAAAGAAAACATAAATCACACATACATGTCATCAAATTTTTAATTTTTTTTCACTAGTTTTACAAGATTGGAAAAAAATTTCCACTTAAAATTGGTACTGAGATTTTCAAATTTGGATGAAATAGATTGTTCTTAATCATAGTTCAGGTGTCAGACAGCAAAAGTTTTCCCTTCTGAGGAAAGCTGCTCTTGGTTGCATCAATGATTAAACTTCTTTGGCTTGAAGAAGATGCTTCA
>VWZD01005278.1:262563-273958 GCA_013396695.1 Sakesphorus luctuosus
CATTAGCTGAAGTTGGCAGTAGCATCTCTTAACACTATGATAGTTTGATGGAAGGAAGATCTGATATGTATTAGCTATAGAAGCTGTATCTCAGTCTTCCCTATATTATATCAATTTCCATAAATGTGAAAGGAGTCAATGTCCCATGAGCATGATGTGGGTTGGTACCCAGAGATGAAATGGAGTTTATTATCTATACACATGATGTTGTTTGCAACCAAGAAGTCACCTTGGATGTTTTCAAGTAACCAAGCTGCAAGTAGTGATTAATAATTTTATTGATACCTNCAAGGAGAGCCTATGACTTCATCCCCTCTGCAGTAAATAACAGACTACCATAATTTAAGGATAGGTTTACTTAACAATTATGCTTTCACTTTAAAGGCCATGTTTTCCTTTACTTAGGAGATTATTTTAAATCTGTGCTGCTGTCAACATTAACTTCTAGCAATTCTGATATGTCTATATTTCAAATACTTTTGCCCCAAAGAGTTTAAGCAGTTCAGCTTCTCTCAACTTCAGAGAACATCCTTTCCCCTAGTAGAAGTTAGTAATTATGATAAATGGATGTACTTACAAGTACTCTCATTTAACAGAAGGGCTTTCTAAATTCAATGTCTTCACATCAGCAATTTACTTATCACTGTCATCTTCAGATTTATCTAACTGAGGTTTGATCAATTCTAGGACTAGCTGCAAAACTTATTTCTGAATTTGTAGCGTAGGATTCAGAGATTCTTTTGTTAATAGAGAGCATTTTTCTTTGCAAATTAAGGGCAAATAATCTTGGGGACACAGGCCTCAAATAGATCATTCTAAAGAAGAATGTGACTTTGACTTTTGTTAGCAGTTGAATTTCATCCCTGCTGAATATTAAGAATAGCAATATGACAATTTGATTCTGAGCACTTGTCAGATTTATAAGTGTATCTATACAACACAGGGGAGCATAGCAGAGATACTTCTACTTACTCATGAATGTCCTATTTCTGGAACTTAGTTTACCACTACCAGATTGTTTCAGGACCTTAGCTCTGCCTGACTCTATGTCACGTGGATGATTTAGATCAGGTTAGCACTGGCATTGACAGAGCTCTATCACATGGTAGAGATACACTTTTAATCCTTTTGCAATTGCCATGTCACTGAGCAAACCTTATGTAACATTCAAATTTTACTGTCTTGCCCCTTTTAAACTGAAAGGCATCTAACTTCTCTCTTAAGGTTGTCTGGGACCTTGACCAAAACTCACTTGCACTGAGCAATAATTTAAACACTGAACTGTACAGCTGTGGTTACTGGCTGATAGGGTGATAATAAACACTATTCTAAACAATAATTTAAATTAAAAAATTATGGTAAGAGTGCCTGGTTTTCAATGAGAAACTTTAAGCATTAACAGTTATTACTCAGTCCTCTTAATTAGATACCTGCTGCACTAGAGCAATAGTTTTTAGGCTACACAATATTTCCTTTTCAAGCAGGATTTTATGTGGTTTTCACTTCTACAGTTTATGGTATTGACATTTTTATGACTTTTGATGGGGAAATACCCATCATCTGAAAAGAAATCCTGAAGGTCAGCCAAGCAATTCATCTGGTAGTATCAGTAAATCTTCCTTTGCTTTATATCACAGTATATTGACCATCAAATGCCCTCCCTAGTCGAGGAAAAAGTGCTGAGTATTGTGTGATATCATCCCTGGGAGGCAGCAGGAAAAAAGGCAGGGTTAGTAGAAACACGTACATGGCCAGTGGATCGTAACAAACCCTAACAGGTGTTGGGCTGTTACCAGCAGATAAATCTGGCCAGCAGCTGATGTGCTCCTATTTTAAGGTCACTCAGTGCTACAGACTTTTCAGCAAAGTCCTCTTGGAATGGTGTTTCTCAGGGAAGTTGATTGAAAAGTTTATAGGCTGACAATGGACTGAAAGAGATTATCATTTACAAGTGACTAAGGGCAATGTGGCTGATCAGACCATATCTCAGTGTCTCAACCATTTAGAGAGAATCCTGAGACCTTTTCAACAATTGTTTGCATTTTTGGGTCTGTGAATGTTTTCTTTCTTATATTCTAGAAACAAAATAATGAATTTATCAGACATAATTATGCTGATGTGGAAATTTCTTCCTTGGAGTTTACTTTTTCTTGGGTGCTATGATCTACTTGTTTTCCCTTAGAAGTGAAAAGAAAATATATATGCCTAAAACACAATGAAGTATCTTGCCTTACCCATGGCCTCTCTATGTCAGCTTCTTCTTCTGATCTGCAGATAAGGTGAAATTGTGGAAATACTTTAATTTGTAGACTAATTGAAGCAATTGCTAATGATGCATATTATTACAGAAACAAAAATATCACTAGGTTCTCAGCTTACAATGACTGATTTGAACAGTTTTCTGTGGGTATAAGTACTGTTTTGATGTACACTGTATTTCTATATTTATTTTTACAACACATCAATAGCTACCAGACCAATCTGGATAATTTTTGAAGGGACGTTTTGAGAAATTTCTTTATATTTCAAGTTGTGTCTTAAAAACTCCAACCCATAACATTATTCATCGAAACAAAGTGACTAAAAGATTTTCCTCTTTGGCCAGTGAAATGATAATTCTTTCAACTGAAATTATATATGCTTTGGTTGTGTTATGTTCAGAATAATTTTTTCCTTATAAATCAGTAGAATATGATTTACTGCACAGTCTAGAAAACTCTGGAGTGATTGATAGTATCTTATCAGTTTTTTTTTTTCAAGTACTGTATCAGAGTCTCTGTAGGGGCATCCTCAGTATTGTATCAGATATCTGCCACTATTGAGAAGTGGGCCAAAATCGCATCTTTCTTTATTTCTTTGGCAACATCTGACAGAGACTAATTCTCTGTCACCCCTCTAAAAGCTAACACCAGACTAATATACTCTTTTGAATGAGGATACTCACTGCTAGTTTAGCCAAAATTGCTACCACTGCTACTGTAGTTGAGCATTTTTCTGGATAATGCAGGAGAGCTTTGTTGGCTCTTTGGACTTGATGATCTTGGAGGTCTTTTTCAACCTTAATGGTTCTAACATTATCTTTGTAAAGAGCTACATGCATAGCTTTATACTGAAGAATAGATCAGTAGAGCAAGCAAAAATAAGAATAAAACCATATAAATGTAAAACTTATTTTTAAAAAGCTACACATTTCTGTAATGTGATTTTTTTCAGACTCTCTGTTCTGATAGTTTATGGTAATAGAAGTTGTATAACACTAGGTTTTTGCATCACCTTTTTCTTTTGGAATCTTTCATAGACTTTTCCCCTTTTCTAACTCATTCATCCCACTGGACATCTCAAAGTAAAGCAATTCTGCATGAAAGGGTTCAGTGAAAACCATCCATTTTCTCTAGTGCCAATTGCTAGGAGTGCTGAGTGCCTTTAATTTATTGAAGCAATAGTTTTTGATAAAACCTTTTATAAATTTGTATTTAATGAGTGAGCTAGTAGTTTGAGAGTGGTTTTGTTGCTATAGTATTAGTCAAACCTACCACTTTCATTTCATATACACCATTGACTTTTTCCCCTTTTTCCTAGGCCTTTTTTAGTACAGCTTTTTGTGATGATTTCCCTGGATCCTTTTTTAACTAGAAACTAAACAAGGTAAATGAATTTAGATAACAATAATTCTTGATGCTACTCTTCTCTCTACAGAGAGACTCACACATAGAGTATTGCCTGTTTCCAAATTGATTTCAAATGTATTTCAGGGAAGGGTTTTTTTGGGAGAATCAATAAATCTACTTCGTTTAGCTCTATCACCATGTGTAGGAAAATCCTGTGTGTGCCAGTATTGCGAAGGAATATGTTGCAACACATTAAGTTTAGTGAGTGCCAGGAAGAGCTGGAGGTAGATAGAGCAAGACCTATGAAAGATTAACCTGCCCTTCTGGAGGGGAAGACTTTGATGTTCTATGCAAGGCCAGCTGGACACCATCTGATAGTTTATAAGAGATGCAATCCTACAGCTGCACAGCCCTCTGAGACTAGGCAATGTCTGAAGGTTTTGGAGGATGTTGTCAGTGGGCTCAGCCTCACTGAATCTTGATTGTTCTGAGGAGGCATCACCAAACATGCTGGTGATTATCAATCATAACTCTTTGGCATAGTTGTTCAGTACCGACAACTCCATCTGAATTATCACATCTCCTCTACTTTATTTCATGCTTATCCTCATACAATATCTAAGACAGAGGCATCACATTCCAATGTCATGTCACACCATGCATCCCCCTTTAGATGACTGCAATACAATCATGAATGGCACCATTACATCAGATATTATTGTAGGATATTGGAGAGGCCCAAATCAGTCAATGCCCTCAAAATATGTAAAAAAGACAAGCTCCCCTCTTTGGGAACTGGCTTAAATTGAATACTTATGATCAGGAGTTATAAAGCCTGCTGGCAAGTGTTTGGTTTATGCTCAGGAAATGCTCTGGTTGTGTCTAGCTTGACACAACCAGTGTCTGGGCAGTCACTAACTTGCCTGCCAGAATAGGCATTGACCTTCCTGTGTCTTCTTTTCTCTGTGTTATTACCACTGCCAGTAGAGGAAGATGTATTTATAAGGCAGAATGTACACACAATAGCCTTTTTTCAGAACTGTTTGAATATACTTCGACTAGGCTATGTTTCGTCACAAATGCTAATTAGTTATGGTCACAATTCTCTGCAGGAATGGATCATTTCTGACTCCATTTTGATTAAAAAGAATTGAATCAAAGCTGGACTGAATTACCTTGCACCTGAACAACCAATTTATCCATGTTCAGTAGTGTCATGCTCTGTAGCAAGATAGCAGACAGAAAATGATCTGTCTCCTCTTGGATTCTGTCAGGTGAAATCAGATAGTGTTTCTGTTTATTTAAATATTTCATTGTTTTTGCTACTAAGTGTTCTACTTTGGTGTTTTATACTTTGACTGGCATCCATAAGTGTGAACAGTATTCTGTAATGAGATTGTAATTGGGTTTGTAGGTTTGGTGAGAAATCCACCCTGAATTTAATGGAGGATTTTTTTAACAAAATGCAGCAAATTTTCACTCTCTTTGTAGCTGGATGTATGTCTGTACATATAAAACAGTTGTTCACCTCCTCGGAGATCTCAGTTATAATTTTTGTGGCAGTTTATCCCTTCTTATGTTCTGACTACTGGAGTCTATTTCAGAGATTATTTTATGCTCAGTGCTCTGGGTTTTCAGTCTTTTTGCTTCTGGAGGTGCATATATTCATCTCATCTTTGTAATTCCAGCATTCTTGCAAGACCTGTGCAATACCTCCACTATTTTCTGACCTCCTCAACAGAGGCTATGCAGCTATCAATTTCTGTCAGTATGTAATTGCTTTGCAGTTCTCCCCAGTTCTTTTGTTAAAACGGGCTTGTAACTAACTGCACTGATGCTTCAAAGTGAGTTGAGGTTCATGTTAATCTGCCATATTTTCATGCTCAAAGACTGCCTTTGCTTAAAATGCAGCTGTGCACGTTAGTGATTTGCCTAAAATGAATTTGTGTAGTTTTGGTAATATAATCAGAGTGCCTCAGAGTTCATGTCTTAGTAATCTCAGTGGTCATGAATCACTAATAATCTATTTTATTTCGGGCATAATACTTAAGCATTTAACATATGCAGACACCATTGCATATTGGGTTTTTATATCTGAAAGGACCTGGGAGTTTAAAAATTCTGCTACTATCTTCATTAATTAGTACCTGTAGCTCTGTATCCATGCTGAAATGCATTTGTCTTTAGTTTGCTGCTCTCTGTGATGGGGTCTGCAAGAATCATAACACGTTACCTTTTTCTTTTCTTTTTTTTTTTTTAAGTTGAGATTCATTTACTTGCCTTTTTATGGCAGAAAAGCGATCTTTGTGTTCATATAGTAGAAAGTGAAAGGTATATCTGAAAATCCCATTAGAATGTGTCTTACTGTCAGAAACAAGTAGCCTCACTAGTTGACACTACAGTCACTAAATTAGTAGTCACAGATAACAGCAGCAATAGTGCTATTCTCTCACTACAGATTTCTAGAATTCTTATCTGTGGAAATGAGATGAAGAATGATTTTCTCATCCACTTCTATTTGACTGTACTTTTCCATGACACTGGAAAATGTTATGTTTAACATAATAGTAATATTCTTCACTTGCAGGCATGTAATAGCCAGGTCTCTTCAGTACTTTTGTTCACACTGTATTTGCCTTGTTTCACAGAATGACAGGTCATCTTGGAGGTTCCTTGCTCTAGACAGGAAATTTTTTTTCGTGTGCTTAACTATTCCTATTGTATTCATTTACTAGTATTATATTCATTGTATTCATCAACTACTACTCCTATTGTATATATATTCCAGAAGTTCATTAAGTTAGGAACTAGCATTGAAGGCATATGATGTTCTGGGTCAGTTTGTCCAGTGTGAGATATAGTAAACCTGGGGACTGAGTCCTTCAAAATCATCTTGGCAACTTTTAGCTATTTTGCTGTACCTGTATCAGGCTGTAGTGTTCTCATGGATAATTTTTTGTTTTATTTGCATATCTATTACAGTAATCATTTCATTCAGATATAATCTAAGATTTCTACATTTCCTTTATTTTTTTTCTTTTCTGGCAACAGTGAATATTGTAGTTTTTTTGCACAATTTTCATATTTTTTATACTTGTGATCAGTGTTGCTCCTAGGGTCTTAAATCTA
Organism: Sakesphorus luctuosus; assembly: GCA_013396695.1. NCBI lineage: Eukaryota > Metazoa > Chordata > Aves > Passeriformes > Thamnophilidae > Sakesphorus > Sakesphorus luctuosus. The sequence continues at coordinate 269,301 of VWZD01005278.1, forward strand.
ATTTGCCATTACTCTAGCTAGATATGTCATAATGTTAGAATGCCCACTTTAAGGGGCATCTCTGCCACAATACTCTGGCTGGACCACAGACCATATGAGGTCCTGGTATAACTTCAGGAAACTGAAGGGAAGTTACTTTTTAAAATTTAAGCAGGATGCTTTTGAACCATATTTGTGTTTAAATATTGTCCATGAAACCTGCATAAATAATACATACTTAAGTATAAAATGCTGTCCTAGGTGGGACCAGTTGTCACTGTGTGGGGGTGATCAAAGCTGTGTATTCTACCCCCTCTATTCATTCCCAAGGTCAATGGCCCATTTGCAGCAGCTTCCCAGGGAGTCGTTAGCACCTCCACTCCCAGCCTGAGGGGGCGTAGGTGCTAATGGGCCATCAACAGTCCAAAAATAGCCCATGACTCACAGAGTTAATCACCCATTGTGTGAGTCCCCGCCCTGGGGGAGGGACTGAGTGCTCCCTGAGGGTACAAAAAGGGGTGGGTAAGAAGACCTCAGAAAGCTCTTGTCAGACCCAGAGGAGCAGCAGGACCTTGACAGGAGGAGACCACCACTCTCTACCAGACTACAGCCATCACCTGTACCAGCAAGTTTTTTACTTCCTTTTGCTTTGGACTTGGGGGAACCACGCGGCTCTCAGCACAAGGGCTAACAAACCCCTTTGGGTTTGTACCCCAGGGCACTGGGTTATACTGCTGGGTTTTGGGAGTTGAAAGCGATTTCCCTTTGTGTCAGTGTATTTACTGTATTATTATTATTAAATTGTAGCTCTGACTTATAATCTCTCTCGTGTTGAGCTCATTTCTCCTGCTGGTTTACCTCTAAACCAGCACAATGCTTTATATAAAACTGATAATCTACACTTCTATGTTCTGTCCCATCACAGTAATTCCAAAACATTGTTGTTTTCTCTTCTTTAGGTCTAATTGATAACGGTAAATTGCTGTTACTAAAATATAGGTAGGTTCTACCAGGGTATTCTAGACACACAGCTGCGAGGTTATCAGAAAATTACTGCAACTTCTGACTATAACTAACTTTTTAGTTAATAGCTTTAAACTTGGACTTTTGGATTACATACTGGTACATCATGAAGTAAGCATGTTTTGAGTTGTTGAAATAGAATAACCAAGAGACAGTGTTCAACAACATTTTGGTATCTAAAATAATATTTTATTATTTTACTATTTTTTATTATTTTAATATTTCATTATTGACCATAGTGAATTGCAAGATAAAATTGCTACCATGAATACAAAACCACTCCTCTGGATGCTGACAATTTTGATATGGCAGCAATTAATGCCAGTTATAAGGATTTTAACTGTCTGAAATGTCAGTAGAATTCATTTGCATATATAGACTTCATATAGGAACCAATGATACTTATTTTGGTCCTCAGCTTAGCAAACCTTGCTCTGGAGAATACCTAAGCATATGCTGTCTTGAAGACTAAAACATTTTAATAGGTATTTTAGGGGTTTATTTATTTAAGAATAGTTTTAGGGAAAAGCAATCTTGCATATTCTCACAGACAAGAAGTGGTTAAACTGGTTATAGAAAACAAAAAAGGAAAGAACCACAAAATTCCCCCCTGGGCTTAAAAGCTTTTAACCGTTTGCAAAGATAGCAAGCAGAGTATTTTTACTTCTGTTTCCAGTGCAAGAATGGAAGGGTTTACATCTATGTAGCTTGGCAGGTCTATTAACAGCATTACTATGGAAAAGGTGTTTGCTTACTTTTCTGACATTGTGTTACATTCTTTTGTATTTGTTTCCTTTTTCTTTCCTAAGGTGATAGGGTTGAAGCAACAGGAAAAAAGATCTCAAACATGCTCTTCAATATTATAGTCTGACAAAACTGTATGGTTTCCTTTATCGAGACAGCTGTGCTTTTACTTATATAATCTTAATTTGTCCTGCAGAAGGATTATGCCTGATACTCAAATGTACTACCTTGAAAGGTCACCTTGACTTCTCCAAGGAGTTTACTTCATGGCATTCAGGATGCCAGTCCAGAAAACCTAACAGATTGAGGTATGTTCTTTTTTAGTACTTAAGAAAATAGTACTGGAATGAAAAAGACTCCCTCCAAAATAGCAAAGAAAGTTATCACTACTCACAGAATCACTTTGAAATAAATATTGCTGTATGGGATGCTTCATTTTGATCATAGGGAATAGTTAAACTTTTTAAAATTGGGCTCCTGTTAAATACATTTTTGCTCCTGTTAAATACATTTTTATCTCTCTTAATCAGATTCCTGCAGATGTCACTAGGATTGTTCATAGAAACCAAGACAAGCCTGAAACAATGGATAATTCACATCAGTTACATGTGCAACACCACAATTTGTAGCAATTAAAGAAATTTGTCTTTTATTTTAATAACGACTGATTATAGATAATTTGGCCAATGCTCAGAAAAACTCATTCTAAAGAATGTCAAAGATGAGCTCAAAGATACTGCCGTATTCATTAAAAATCAGTTACATGAAAATCATTATTTTATACTTTCATAGCAAGCTGTATGTTCATCAAATAATACAAAAAGGGGAAATTTAAGAGGGAAATGGATATATTGATATCTTTGGAAATTTTATGTGATTTTCGTTGTACTTCTGGGCTAATCAATAAATATAAAAGTCCTTTTATGTCATGAAAATTTTGAACCTGTTTTCATAGGTCTAAATCCTGAAAAAAAAAGATATTTTCCTTATTCTTGTAACAATAGACTTTCATATCCTACCAGTTAGCTAGGTAAGATGCCTGGAAATCATATGCTTTAGTGGTAGAATTCACAGCTGATCATGAGAACAGTAATCTTGAGGTTTGGGCTTTTATCTGATTTGGAATCTGGCTGAGGCTTTAACTTTGCAATGAAGAGTGCCAAAACACATGAAAGTAAGACATGTTTTTAATTTAGTGACCTTATGCAGAATGGAGAGGCTTACAGCAACTCATTCAAGCTTTCTCATTTGCAAGTTCATATTGGAGATGGGTGCAGTGAATTAAACAAACAGGAGCCATGCCTCACTTTTGTTATTTCCAGCTGTCTGACTTGGATTTTATATGCTGCCCAAAATAGTATTTGGACACTAAGGCAGTAGTTCTAAAATCTAGTCTGTTTTTACTTCTCAAAGTGCACACCATCTATAAAGGACAACATAAGTTTTTACTTTATAATGCATGCTTACTTGGAAAAAAATTGCTAGTGCAGTTGACGAAAGTCTTTTTTTTTCAGTGTTATTGTTTCACCTTTCCTTAAATATGTTTGTGGGGTAAGAAGCAGAAGGAAAGATGTTTTGTGATGTAACTTGTAAATTTCTCAGTGTCTTACCCTATTTTTGTGCTCAACCAAGCATAGAAAAAATGCCCAGCAAGAACTTTATGAAGTCATAGTTAATATCCCCAGCACAGAATGCTGAAATATTAAAAGTCTTTCCAAAAGAGAAGAAATAGAGATCCATGATAACTGTTCAGAATTCTGGGCTAACTCTTGTAAAATTAAATCTGCATTGGAGACAAAACTAACATGCAGCAGTTTTCTGAAGCAGTTTTCACTGAAAAGCTGAAGGCCTCTTCATGTTTTTTTCCTCTAAAGCACATCTGCCTCATACATTAAAATGTTGACAGTGGCTGGTGATGTTTCAATTTGTGTTTCATGTGACTGAATCTTACAATACTAGAAATTAAGAACTCAGCTCCATGTAGTTTCTAAGAGTTGACTAATATACTTTCTAATTAAGGTACTTGCAGCCAAGATATTTCAAGTGCTCCTAATCTTCGTATTTATTCTATCATATTAAATTTAGATAAAAATATCTTAGATGTAATCCTTATCATTGTAATTTGATGGAATATACTTGCATTGGTTTTTTCTATGACTGCATTGAGAAAATTTTTTCATTTCACCTTCTCAGAGTCTCATTCAGTCAGTAAATTTTACTTATGTAAACTGGTAACTCTACCTGCTGGTTTCCATAATCACCTCTCTAAGATTTCTTCTAAATAATGCTGGATTTCTTCTAAATAAGGCTGGAAGAGACCTAGTGATGGTATGCAATCAGATCTAATGCCTTTCTTCAAGTGAATAATTACTAGATATGAGTCCACTTACAAAATACCATCATAGTGAATGCAAGAAAAATATGGCAAAACCAAAATCATATGAGCTCTGAATTTTTATATTTCTGGACAGTGTTAAAATCTTTTACCCATTCTTTGCAAATAGCCACAAAGACAGAGCTGGTGTCACACACTGTTTAGACATTTCTTTGGCAAATATCTGTGTTTATGTAATAAAAAAGGAAATTGGAATATGAGTAGGTAATTAATTTCTCATTATTCACCTCTCCTGTACTGGACAGCTTGAAATATTTCAGATATTTATCTGAGATTTATAGGGAGATAAACAATAAATCACATAAAATTAATACTTACTGCTTGTCAGCACTTCAAGGCAGATAATTTTTGATATGTCACCTTAAGAATACATGTAAATTTATTTTTGAAAACTGGCATAGCTTCTGAGTGCTTCATAGGATGATAGAGAACTGAATGTCAGATATAACTACTTCCCTCCTTAGTAGTCACGTTATGATTTCATTTTCACTAAATGCCAATGAACTTAATTGACACT